>JADLZL010001758.1:0-17541 GCA_015844335.1 Chrysopogon serrulatus | reverse complement strand
AAAGAGCAAAGAAGTATACACACCAAAACCAAGAAAACAACACTCACCGGCGAAGAAGGGGAGAGTTGTCAACATCCTCAGCCTCATCTTCAAAAAGAAGAACTGATCCACCTTCTACCAAGAAAAGAGAATCAAGACTACTTTCCAAAAAAAGAAAACAAGTCAGAAAAATCAAATAACCTCTCACCTATCAGAAGGTTACCTGAAGGCTGAGGGGAAGAAGAAGAATCTCCCACAGCAGGTCTCTTAGCACCGGCACGAGTAACTCGAGGAAGGGCCACCGGCTGATAAGGAACATACTGAAGAGAAGGCTCCATCAAAGAAATACCCGGCAAAACAACTCGGTCTTCAATTACCTGATGACCAAGACCAGCCAGAGGAGCAGGAAGAGGAGCAATCTCCCCATCAACATAAAGAGAGGCATCGGCATCAAAATCCCTGCTAAAATGCTTCAAAAAGAACAAAAGACAAGTCAGTATTAATCAAAAAGTACTCGGAAAACAAAAATTCAAACAAAAAATATAACTTACAGCAGGAGGAGGATTGCTGGCCGAGTACTCAAAGCCAATCATGGGAACCACCGATGCTCCCTTCAAACTCTTCTGGAGGCGCACAAGCACCTCACCATTAGACAACTTCGGTTCGTGGCCACCATTCCGGAAGGATCCTCGGCACCGCAGTACTCGAAGCCAAAATGCTCCCGTGCCTTCAAAGGTCGTACTCGGCGACGAAGATAGCTTGCCACAATGGCGAAACCAGACAAACCATTCTCGCTTCAAGTAACTAATCCTATCGAAGAGGGGTTGGAGAAGAGTCAACTCGGCAAAGGATCCTTCTCCCACCGATCATTAGGAACAGGTGGGACCCCCGAGTAGGTTTGGAGTGCTGGAGCACCAACACCACCATCAAGATTACCAGCATAAAATCACTCGGACCGCCAATCCTTCACGGATTCAACAAGATCGTACTCAAAGAAGTGGCTCGACTTACGCCCCTCGCCGAATTGAATTCCACATCCACCAAGGGTGTGGAGGGAATCATTGCGGGGGGCTGCAGGCTTGAGGCGGAAAAGAAGGCGTAATGCAGATTTAGGGAGGAGGAATGCCAAGGAAAGTCTCACAGAAATGAACAAAAACAGAAAGATGAAGAACCCCATTCGGGGTAAGATCATGAAGGGAGATGGAAAAGAAGCGAAGAAAACGATGAAGGAAGGAACAAGCCGGCAAACAAAGCCCGGCACGAATAAAAGAAACAAAAAGTACAATTTCCCCTGGGCGAGGAACAGGAACACGATGCTCACCAGGAGCAACCCAACCGGAGAACTCCTTAGGCTGGATCATCCCCCACTCTTGCAGCTCGACCAGATGTTTCTCCTGAGTAGTCGGGGCGGGAAAGTTCTTCTCGATGGCCTTCATAGCAGCAAACTCGGGATTCAACTGCTCGTCGACCTCCTCCTCAAGAACTGGCTTCTCAACTACTGACTTCTTGGAGGCCACGTTCTTCCTTCCCATACAATGAATCAAGCACCCAAAACTAAGAGGAGGATGCGTGGCGGCAATACAAGAGCAAAGATTTGGAGATTTTTTCTACGGCGCTAGGGTTTCAGGAAGCAAAGGCAAGGTGAAGAAGAAGAACAGTAACCGCAGCTAATTTATAGACCGGTCTTAAAAGGCCCACTTAAGGGGCAACGGTAAAAGGCCAACGGATACAAGGCGCAAGAATGGGAAGGCCCAAGAAACCCTTAAATCACGGGATAACGGTCCTTATCCCGTTACCCACCAACGGTAAAGTATCGCGTCTTGGCTACAAGGAAAGATAGCTTTGCCAATATTACCATAACAAGTCGACACAAAAAGAAGACGGCCACCAACAACTCCAGTCGAAGGAAGCCGGTCAATCTGGCCGAGCCAAAACAAGTCTACTCAAAGATAGACAGTCTTCACATCAATTAAGAACAAGTCAAGACGAGAGAAGCCGTCCAAGAACAAGACCACGTAAATGAAGACAATTAACATCTCGGCTAAAAACAAGTCTACTCAAAGACGTAATTCATCTTACTATCTACCAAAACAAGTCGGCACGAAGGCGCACAACCAAAGAAATTAGGACAAAACAACTCGGATTACTTCATGAACATATATTTCTTCAAGACAATTTACATGATACAAGGATACAAGTCTTACAAGACCCATCGAATTCAGAAAGAACACCGAAGCAACGGTTACAAGGAACCCTCAGAGAATTTGGCCATAGAAGAAAATTACGCGAAAAATCTACAAGGAACCCAAAAGTGGAATTCCGCCATAGAAAACAACTACGCAGAATCCAAGACCGTCCCTCGTTGCGGACCCGCACTACCTCTCGAGGCGTAATGAGCCGAAAGCAGATCCAAAGCAACCTCGGATACACCAACGCAAAGGCATCCAAGATCGCCAAAAGGAGCACCGATCGATCAAGCATCACATCGGGCCTCTCCAAGAACAAGTCGGATCGAACCCCATGTGAACAAGAGAGCTCCAGCCCTGCGTCGGGCGGCAATGATCTCGCACCGCACGCCTAGAAGACTCAGGCGGCTCGGCAACCTTTCCACGCAAAAGCATATGGTCAAGGCAGTGGAAAAGAAGAACTAAGAGTGCAAAATGACCCAAAGATAAGGCACATCTCAAGACTTCTTCTACCTACCGAACGAGCCTCCAATCACAATGCTACTCCAGGATTAGTCCGCCTCTAATCCCTATCTCAAGAATTCTTCTACCCACTAAATGGACCATACCGAAGAACAAGAAAGAAGCCCGGGGCTGTTCAACCTCGCAAACTATCATTATCACAAGAACAGAAGAAGCATACTACAAGACTCTGAAAATAACCGAAAGGAAAGTGCAATTTATAGACCAAGATCGGCGTACATAGACCAAGTTCACCAATTCGTAGAAGCATTGACAAGGACAATAAAAGAAGGCAAAAAAGAGAGCAAATGTAAGAGTATATTCCAAGCATATCCCAAAGACAAGAAAAGCCTTTATACCACCACCGCCAACGCCCAACCATAAAAAGCGTACATAAAGGACAAGAAAAAAGCAAAGTCACGAGCCGTTGTCCGTTTCCTACACGTAAGAACTCGAAAAAAGCTCGGGGCTGCAGCTAAGGAAGAACTCGAAAAGCTCGGGGGTCGCAGCTAAGGAAGAACTTCGAAAAAAGCTTCGGGGCTGCGGCCTAACTCGGAAAAAGCTCGGTGGCTGCAGCTAAAGAAGAACCTGACTACTTTTCAGGAAAAGAATTCAAGCTTGGGGGCTACAATCTCAAAGCCATCACGTTACTCTGGACCCTCCAGCCCTTTGTTCCAAAAAGTAAGAGGCTCGGGGGCTACACTCATTGAGTGCGCCAATGGGCGACGTCGTCAATAAAAAAGCCACCACCCGGCTACTTTTGAGGAAAAGAATTCAAGCTTAGGGGCTACAATTTTAAAGCCATCATGCTACTCCGGACCCTCCAAATCTTTGTTCCAAAAAAGCAAGAGGCTCGGGGGGCTACACTCAATGAGTGCGCCTATGGGCGCACGTCAACCAAGCCATCGCCCGACTTCTTTTTCTCGACAAAAACAACTCGCACGAAGGCTCGGGGGCTCACAGGGGGCATACACCCTCAACTTTTTCTTTTTTTTTCTCAAGATCCTCCAAATACTTATAAATAAGTAGCAAGAGGCTCGGGGGCTACACTCAATGAGTGCACCTACTGCGCACGAAAAGGGAACAATTCTTCACTAGACCACTTCAAGCATCACTCCAAGAGCAAGGCGCCCCCGAGTTTTACTTCTCAAATGCTCGGGGCTTGTCGATACAGACGAGACGGCTACTCACCAAAGATGGCTCACGTCGACAAGAGCAAGAAGGATGGATCCAAGTGGAATACGGATCATCCTAGTTAGACGAATAGAAAGTAACCTCTCAGAATCGAACGTAACACTTCCTATGAATCCGACTAGGATTAGAAACCATAGCTCGCTCTTTTTTTCTCTTATAAAAAGGAGCTAGAGCACCCTCTTTTGTAACAGTGACGAACAACACACAATCATACATCAATCCAAAGCAAAAGGCCAGGGCCGACCGAGTAGAGCTTTTACTCGACGACGAGGGCTCGAACCAGGATAAACCGTGTGTCTCTTGCGTGAAACCGCCGAGTTCTAGTCGTTCGCCGAGGTTCGAATCAACTGCTACGGGAACCCCGTGGCAGGCTATCGGTGGTCAAACACCGACATACCTCTTCATCTCCAACATTTCTATGCATATTTATACAGAGATCTCATTGTCACTCCTCGATCATAGGGTCAACCTCCAGGTTTGCGGTTGCACTTTCTATCAGGGAGCCGACAGCAACAACCAGTGAACAAGAACCAGATATGAATCTATATTATAGATGAATCTATAATCTTTAACACTGCATCTACATTCCAATAGTGCAGAGGTATACCACAATAATAACCCTTTCAAATAACCTATGAAAAACATTGTAACTTTTGCCTCAAACATACTGGTGATTGATAAGATGATCAAAAGTTACCATATTTTCCATTAGTGATAATTCTCCGTAGTATTATGCTTCCTCAACTTAGACAAATCAAACATGGTCATGCTATATTACTAACCACATGCATGTTGATCAAAATGCTTAGAACTGAGAGGATTTCAAACATTTATGTATCTATCAATCCTATGAAATGTCTCTTTGCAAATATGAATATCACCATTAGCCTTTCCTTTTTAGAATCATTAACCATAAAACCTTGCTAGGCTTTGGGAGAATCTTTCTCGCCAAAGAATCGAGTAGGTTGATCTCTATTTTTTAAAAAGTCTTACGTCTTTTTACTAGCAGCCAGAATCAGTAGCAGTTATTTCTGCTCGGTGCATAGAACATGCTAATTACTTATTACTTTACAGAATGATACTAACCACCTCAAAACACCAGATTTAGATAGCATTACTTTGTATTTTAGGATTCCAAAGAGATTGATCTCGATTTTTAGTAGGTTATAATTACTTGATAAAATGAAACTGACTATCTCACCTGACCAATCCTAAACTCTAAATTTTAGAGCTTCAAGAGGCTCATCTCTGATTTGTCAAATAATCTTTGCTTGACTGATCCTTATCTGTATTGAAGTATAAATTAATCATGAAATGGGATATTACTTGCTTCAGATATCATGAAATGATGAGTTCTATGATAATTTGAGCTAATTTTTAATTCGATATCATTTTGCATCTTAAAGTTACAGTTCTGCAGTTCAAAATCCAGATCCAACCAAACCTGTATCTAAACATAGCTATAACTGTTTCTTCCTTATGTAGGTCACTTATTCAATCCATCAATTATGCAGTCATCCATGTCCACCTAAGGTGAATTATTATCCAAAAACATGTTATTTTGAGCATGCCATTATACAATTAAACTTATACAATGATATAATTCTTACTCTCTTATTACAAAGAACAAATTCACAAAGATGCGCCATTGGTAGACTCAGCAGAGAACATGATGCATACAATCTGGATCCATACCAAATTATGAAACTCGTCGCACTTGAACTAATGCCATATATTGATCCATCTGATATAGTACACGTGCCACCAAACTATATTATTTGCTTGACAAACTCAAAAACACAGCATAAGATACTTGCTCGACCAACCATACACACAAAGTATTTTGAACTACAAATCTTACCTTAGTGCAAGGAACATGAGTGGGCTCAACTGCCATGGATCATAGGTGAATACTATGTTCTCATATCATTTGCTTCTAACTGTTGCAAATATTTAAACCTCTATGCTAACAAAGCTCCTATTTTAACAAACATAGCTCCTGCAACTGAGGGATCAAAGATCGCTATCAATCCACTTCAGATTCTTCCTGTGATCAAACCAATAAGAAGACAACAAGGTTTACCACAAACACATAATTTACTGATACCTTGCTAACACATACTTAAACAATACTGATGTATACTACCCACTTCCTATCTGCAGGTCTGCATCATAAACTAAAGGACACTTTTGTAGCTACAATACCAAAAAATTATGACCTCCGAGCACCAGACCTTAGTTACCTCCACATTACAGAATTGAGAGACTACTACAACACCAAATCCATTATATTCACAGAGGCTAGAGAAAAAATTAAAGAAATCCATGCTATGTTCCCTGCTATTTATGGCACAACAGATAAACAACTTGCAGAAGTGATCAAATGTACACAGCCACCACATACTGAAAGCAATTTTGAAATCTTACACGACCACCGAATCTTCATCACTGCCTTGAAGACTGCTGTTCACTCTAGAGACACAACCTTAAAGGACCTCAGCCATCTTGCAGATTCTGTTCTCAGCTATATGAGTACACCTCTAAACTTGGAAGGATTTACACATGGACCACCCTATATTGAGGTAATTAAAAATAATTCACTCATAACTCATTAGCTTTGCAAAATACTTTCATTTTTGCAGTCATCTATTCATTTTTATGTTACAGATTTCAGTTCCACCTACATATGCCCAAAGCCTAAAAGTTATCTATACTTTATTTGTCATACAAAGGATTCACAGTACAAAGCCTATTATTGAAACTATCAAGTGGGAGACAAACAGATATGAAACTTATGTTACAATAGGTAATTTCACACGAAGGTACTATGGTGAGCACACCAAAACTGCAGAGGCAATGGAAGCAGCTGCAATTTTTTATGCTCTCAAACACATCACCAATGTTCAGGGCTACAGAGTCATTGATCTGAATTTTCCAACACTTCAAAAATTAGCATCTGACATTTATGCATGAAATGCACACATCAATAACTTTAAAATATTCAGTAAGATCACCCTTAAAAGGATATACAAATTTTACAATGACATAGTAGACGCCTGTCAGCCAGTAAAAGAAGCTTGAGCAAGCTACATATATCCTTTTCCAAACACTTGATCAATTCCGTGAAGCTATATCCAAACTCTGCAACCAACTTGATGCCTGCAAAGTAAAGTATTCCATACATTTAAACTTCAATGCAATTGGAAGATCTTACACATAATAACTGTCCATATCTTACAGGAAAAGTATCACGCAGTTCGTATTGGAATATATTCCCCAACAAAGTCATACTACCGTTGGGGGCAAGCAGAGAGACCTTCGATAAGATCCACATGAGAAGAATAGTGTTAATTCAGGTAAAACTTTTTTGTGTTTGTTTTCCAGTTCAGCTGTTATCAAACAAGCAATACTAAGATCATAGCTATTTAGGGTGAGTCGCCTGTATATTACTCTGCAGTAATTATCGGTGCAATGTTTCTAAATATATCTAGGATGCATGGTCCCCAATATTATTGTCGAAAGTAGAGGTGTCCTTCCTTTCTTTGTAAAAAAAGATCACTTAAGGAAGGGTTGCTGATTTACACATCGCTCTGTTTAATTGATAGTTTTGATTTACCTTTCTTTCTTTCAGTTACAAATATGATTTGATTTTGCAGGTTGATTCATCATGTGATCATTCTCATCTCCTTTTTTTTTCTACCCTGCAGAGGAAAACTGGAGGATATTTTGAACCAAAGACGATTCCACTTCCTCTAACGATTAAAGCCGACTGGGAAATTAAGGCACTTCAATTCGCCGCAGAGGACTCTACTGCTTGTTGCTGGAGATCCACGCAAGGACTCTACTGCTTGCTGAAATTTTTCACTTTCGTTTATCCTGCTTTCTTATTTTGTTGAAAAACACATGCTTTAACACCTCTCCAGTTATGCTCAATAAAACTATCCATATTATAATTTTAAGGGACAGTCTTATGAGGAAGCAACACTACTTGGATTACCAAATGTATTGGTTGTACTACAAAAACCTTTGTAATTGCATTAAAGGTACTCTTCTGAGTTTGTTATTTGTGAGACTTAAGAGTAGATGGTCTAAAATCACAGACATTAGCAAATACCTATCGAATCATTTTCTTCATGGTGATGTTATAAAGAGGTGGAAGAAGGTATTGTTTTTTAGAGTAAGATTACTAACCACAATATTATTGCTGTCATATAGTCCAAATTCAAGTAACATAAACAGGGTTTATTTATCTTCACATGCTTGACCAAAAATGGGAGTCTCCAAGATTCCACTGTGATTGCCAATGGTCTATTTTTGCATGTACTTCTTCATTACAGATATTACTCAACTATTAAGTGAGTGTTATATTTTTAAGAGATACTTTATAAAAAGGTTACATAACTCTTACCTTTGGATTATAAAGGAAAAATTCCGTAGTTCCTTATGATGCACTTTAGTTAAAATATTCTGTTTTGATACCCGCTCAATTTATACTATCAAATCCATGCTCAATTCCTAATTTTTTTAAAAAGTCCTCTTTATATTACAAGATCATACCCGTAGCAACGCGCGGGGAATCCCTCTAGTTTATATGTGTGCCAAGCCTCATGGAAAAAGACACACAAAAAACTACAAATTAGGAGATTCAATTTGAAAATCCTAAAGTAGTAAATCAATATTTTCCTCTTCTCGCTACTGCGCCACCGTCGCCGAATCTCCAACCCGATCGTTCGCGTGCACTAGCGACCGGGTGAGCAGGCTCCGGAACCGTCATCTTTGCGATCCTGCACCGGAAGAAGGCGAATAAGGCTTTTGGAAAGTGCTCTTCGCGCGACTGCTCCCAATTTTCATCACGGCTCGTCTCCATCGAGGACAGGAGACGCTACGTCTCGGCGTCGTCTTCATCGTCAGCTTCTTCGAGCTCTCCCACCACCATTGATCGACGACAGCGACAGCGACCTGGAGGATCTTGACTTCGCCTTCGGGAACTTTTCCATCACGTTGTCATCTACGAACAGCAGGTATTATTCTCGTGATCTAATCTTATTGTCCATATTGTCCAATATATTTAATCTATCTGGTGTGCTAGTTGTGCTTACACCTATTGCTATGATCATACTATGTTTGATATGTTATATAATATTGAATTATGCTATGATCTATGATATGAGTTTGTATCATGCAGTTTGTTTAATATGCTTAATCTAGTTATTCAGTTCATCATTATTTGTTTTATGGAATTAATCTCAAAATTGCCTAATATTTCAACAGAATGTTGGAAGAAGCGATTGTTTTATAGAGTGTTTCTCAAGAAGTTTCGATGAAGAAAACGGAACATGAAAGATACGTGAGTCTTAATCCTTTTATATGATGAGTTCCAAGCATCTGTGATGCCTTTTGGTCCATCGAGTTATCAATGCTAGTGGCGGCTAATACGACTAACTCAGAGACCAATATATATTCTCTTTTAAGTGTCACTACAGTATTCATGCTAGTGAAACTTTCTCAAGTTTATCTAGATTTATAGAAAAATATTTAGTAATATTAATATCTCTAAATAAGTTTATTATAAAAAATAAATTCAATGATCTATCTAATAATTCCAATTATGTACTATAAATATTAAAACTTTTCTATTTTTAGTTAAAGTTACATATGTTTAACCTATCGTTTACAAAAATCATCCTGCGTGCAGCTCCCAAGCCCTACAAGTCTACAACGAGCGGAGCTTGCTAGTTACGATGCTACCTTGCACTTGGACATTTGCATTGTGGATCGCCCTCGGCCATCTCGCGTCGTGCCGCCGTGCGTCCCGCAAATACACACCACGTCACGTCACCACGTGCGTATTTAAGATATTAAAGCTAAACAAGCTCCTTGAAAGAAACCTTGTCCACGTCACCTAGAATTACGTGGGCCATCCGATTAGAGGCTTTAATGGCTGAGATTTAGCTTCACCGATTATATTAGAAGCTAATTAATCATTGAGAAGCTGATTTCATTGTTAGCTTCTATTAGAATCTTGGTGGCACGTGCCTTCAACGGCTTCTCACCAGAATCCACGAAACCAGATATATAGAAGCCTTCAGCTTCAGCTTCAGCTTCTTAAAAAAAAAAAAAAAAAAAAAACCGCAGCCACGCCTCCCCTCTCGAACTCTCTCGGGCGCAGCGACGGCGGGGCGACGGCCGCGAGCCGCACCTAGCGGGGCGGCGCAGCGGCGCCCCTCCTCTCCCTTCGTCCCCCCCACCGCGCAGGTGAGTCCCGCCAACCTCTTCTCCTCCCCTTTCTCTCTCTCCCCATCTCCCTCGATCGATGGTCGGGCGGCGGCGCGAGCGGGCCTCTCGTTGCCCGGCCCCCGGCGCTTCGGCCCGCCGCCCATGTCCTCCTCCACGCCCGGCTCCGCCGCCCGCGCCCTGCCCCCTGCCCTGCCATCCCACCTGGCGGCCCTCCCGGCACGGCGGCCCGGCACGGGGCGCGCATCGTGGGTGGCTTGGCAGCGTCGCCCAGCCCTCCCTCTCTCTCTCTCTCCGGTGGGTCTCTCTCTGGGATGGGTGGCGCTGGTCGGCCCCCGTGCTCGCCGACCTCGGCGAGGCGGCGCATCGGCGCGGCCGAGCCTTGCTTCAGAGTGCAGCCGCCCGGCACAAAATCGTCTCTCGATGTGGCCACCCATGGTGGGTGCCCTTGGTATGGGTGTGTCCGGCGGTGCCACTGTTCCACGCGCCGTCCCTGCCTCGGTTTGGCCCCTCGTCCCTCTGTCTCTCTCCCTCCTTACCTCTCCCTATGTGATTTCCCCTCTCCCTGAATTGTTGTCCTGTGTTCCATGAAACCCTACCTAGCTGTTCGACTGTACAAAGCCACTAGGGTTGGCCACCATGGAGTATGGCCATGGTAGCAAATTTATTTTAGTCCGTTTGCTCACAGCTTCAGCATCTAGATCGCTTATTAGCCCCTATTAATTGGTTGGGCGATTTGTTGAGGGTGAATCCTTGTCCAACGTTCATTTTACCCCTCGAGCTATGCATTTTGCAGGGTTGTGGCCTGCTTTCGGTTCCATTGGATTTTGAGAGCGGACAATTATTGTGGCACAGATCTGAGCAAGTGACCATGTCAGCAATATTTGTTTTATCGCTCTGAGTGTAGACAAAAATTGAGACCATCTACACTGCATTCCAGATGGTTTCTGTTTTATTATTTGCATTTTGGTCACCTATGCGATGATGGATACACTTTCTCTTCCTGTTCTTTTACTTTGAGGGAATGGGCTACTGCTGTGATGATTATATCATACATTATTTAAAGTGTTCGGGCAATGATCATGAGCTATCTTTCTACAATTTACACCTCTTCCTTCTTTTACATGGCTGATGAGGCTATGCTCGTGAGCTATGATGATTCTTTCTTGGTTTTATAACTATCTACTAAACCCATGACTGAGGCAATGATCATCAATAATGCTAATTTTATTTTTGCCATGTCTTTGGACCTTTTTCATGATAATTTCTCTTCTTCAATTCAGCTAAGGTTCACCCGCAATCAGCTAGGCCATGGTAGCAAATTCATTTTAGTTCGTTTGACCATGAATTTAGCGTCCAGATCTGAAATTAGCTTCTGTTCATCACTGCTAATAAAATAAACAATATACAGCCCAGGCAAGGATCAATTGGTTGCCCGTGATGATTTCCCTTTTTCCGCCTTTCGATAATTGCCTTTCGTTTTATGCTCATATACTTGCTTATGATCATTGTCTGTGATGTCAAATGACACATAATTGTCTGATCTCGAGTTTGTGTTCGCTGTCTATGAGGTGATAGATATATTCTTGTTCATTCTAGCTTTATGATCATTGTCCGAGATCATTGCTTTCGACGTTAAATTATATAATTTGTTGGTTCCGAGCATATGCCCTACTCCCAAAGGATAATGTTGCCAACCTTTTGTTCTCCTGTTTCTTTAAGTTCCCAAAGGTGCAATTATGTGCACTACTATTCTTTCAACTCAAGTGGAATACATGGAAGTTTTCTTGCTTTGGAATTTCATTGCATCTCGGGTTTATTTCCAATGATTATGACTTTCCTATCTGAAATTGCAATTTCGATTCAACAAATCAAAGGCTTGGGAATTGTATTTGCTATTCAAAGAATAGTCCATTGCCTAATTGAAATTTGTGGTGTACAGAATGGCACATCCTCTCCTTTATTAGTCTACAAAAATGCCCTCATGAAGGGCAACCTTTAAGTTGTTTTCTATCTAAAATTATAGCTTGCTTAGCTGATTAGTTTGGACACGTTGTTGGCTCTCCTTTTGTTCTTGCTGCTCATACTTTCGTAGGTATATATTATGGAAATCAGCTTTCTTGCGGGTTAGTATATATTATGACTTTTCTGCTGTATTTTTCTCTGTTCCTGCCTAAATTTTCTTGATCCATTTTTTTTTCCTATTCTTTTTTGCTATAGATGCAAAGTGGAATTGGGATTTGAGGGCATCAAAAAGCAATTTCTTGTGCTCCGTGAACGATTCTCTCTTTTTTTTAGGTTTTTTAAAATCCTTCGTGTAGGTTTCCTTTTCCATAGAGAGGTCAATAGTGTATGGTTCTCTACAAAGGTGTGTGATAGATTGGTAACCTTCTATGTGTGAACCAAGGCAAAGATTATGAGTTTCTTGCTCAAACTCGTGTCGTCAACGAAGGGAGGGCTCGCCGCTCAAGCGATGGAAACGTAAAAAGTATCGACTTCGCGCCCGTGTCTCCCTCAAGCCGCCATCGGTCTCCTCCTGTCCTCCACACGCCCTCCGCCTCTCCGTCCGGCAACCTCGGTGCGTGCGTGCCCTAGGGCCTGCCATTCTTCTTTGCTACGACGTGCCCTACGGCTAACCGTCCACACTACTTCGGTAATGCGAGGTGCCCTTTGATTTCCTTCTCATTCCGATTTCTTGCCTGCATGTTTCATTTAGTACATTCAAAGTTCGATTCCATGTATGAATTTTAATTTATGAAGGTCGTTCATTTGTATCTTCTATCTCCTGTCATCATCCTCGTTGGAGCATAGTGGGCTAGCTATGTGTGTGCCTTCTCCTAGATTAGTATTCCAAGTATTCAGTACCTTCTATTCTCGATTTGATCTAATTTTCATATCTTGATTTGTGTTTACATGGTCATTCAATGGAGATGTGTTGGTTGTTTATTTTTTTTATATAACAGCTAATGCTACTTTGCCTTCATTCTGATTATCTATGTTATGAGCGGAGTGGATGGTGTATGTTATGAGCTGAGCAATAGTAGAGACTCCTTTTGCTTTGATAAAAGCGGCTCTATGGTAATTGGTACTCAACAAACATAGGCATCCTGCTGAGTTTCTTATGTACCACTTTCTTTGGTTACCAAATGGCTTTTCACTTAAGCTAATTGGCATCTAGCAAACAGAGGTAGCGGCTATGGACTGCACAGTTTCCTTACTTTTCCACCTTTTAATTGAAATGATTGGGGGTATTGTGTGAGTCACATTGTCGACTTCTTGTCTAGATTTCAGCATTAGGGTGTGTTCATATGTGCTATTCAATACATTGAGCCACAATTTCATACGTATAAGAATATTACGGTTGTACAATATACCTCGGGTGCATATTAATTGCATTTGTCTTCTCTCATGCTTATTTTAGTCTTGTGTGTGCTATTGATCTATTCAGTTTATGTTCCCATTAGATTGGACCTTGGATACATGGCAACATATTTATTTTACCTGCAGTGAGAATAGAAATATATGATGGTCATTCTTCATAATTTGCTATCACAACTTACGAGATACATACCAGTAACAATGATCATAGGCCTGTTTTTCAATTACCCTTTGGATGATAAACATGTATTATTAATCACGCTATATGTAGCAGCCTTAGTTGGCTCGAGTTTCTCGATTACGTCAACTCATAAAACCTATTTGTAATTACCTGCGGGGGGCTTTGGTACTCAATATGAGGATACTAATGTAGGTTGTTACTTCAGTGCACTATAATTTGAGGTCACTTTTTGGCAACCTAATTAAATGATCACTTTTTCCAATTAACTGATCGCTTTTGGTGCAGGTTCATTGATAGGGATGTAAGCTTCTCGAAAAAAATAAAACATTAATTTACACGCCGGTTCAAGGCAAGACATGTTATTGTTACCACTTTGGATATCTTTGTTATGGTCAACATTTAGTTACAATTCTTTTTGGGCATAGTTTGTGACTCTTATGTTTTGCTCTCCCTGTTACTAATCATAAATAGAGCTGACTATCTTCATAACTGATTGCTACTCAGGTAGCCTTCGTGAGTTAATTTTAGCTGTTCTTAATGTATCGTGGCATAACTTATTAATTGGTAAATGTTAGACGTTTTTGAATCGTACATTTTATCACAAAGTATCAAGTTTGTCTTTATATATAGGTATTCCACCGATAGCATGCTAATACTATGACCAAGTGACCCCTTCTCTGTTTGTCTCTAGCTCATTACTGATCAAGTGTTTGAAGGGCAACACATATTAGGTAAACAGAGGTGTTTTCCTCATAACCGATGGAGATTAGACAGCTCTGCATTCAGTTTACTATCCATTCCTTCCAATTTGAACTCTTTAATCCTTTGTCATAATTTCTTCGTGGGCAGGTTGCCACGTGTCTTTTTGTTACATGACCTCTTCACTATATTATGCTTATATAGTGAAGTCAAAATTGTTGGTTTCAACCATGTTTCAACCCCACTTTTTGTATGCTTGTTCGGAGATTCTCTCTGCAGGTTCCATTTATAGTAGTCTATGAGAGAGTGGGTGTTTTTTCTTTCATTATCACATCCTAGATTGAGTCTCTCATTATCATAATAATGGCTTTGGTTGTGCCTGTTTACATCATCTGCGTCAATTATCCAGAGTAAAATTTGATGTAACTATATTTCTAACAATATAGCCATACTGTTTACAGTGTGTACCTGCACTGACGGTGTCCGATTACCTTCATTTTTTATATCCCTGTCTCCTTGAACAAAAGCTTATTTTGTGACACTACTAATATCGCGTCTTTGCTTTGTTTCAGTTTCGCAGGCTATGAGCTAAGAGGAGCTTTATTCTCATTTATTCATTTAGCAAGTATGAATACACATGTTGCAAGGATCATTACATTAAATTTGGAATCTACCCATCGAGGCAAGTACTCTTGCTCTACAATTCAAATTACTACCTATGATATGCTCTACAATTCAAATTACTACCTATGATATATCTCTGAGATTCAGGAATACAGCCATAGTTACCCTTCTATTCTATTTATCTCCCTAACTATTGATCAATGCAATCACTCTCAGTCCCAGACCTTACGTTTCCGTGGTGTCCATTTTATATATAGCAACCCTTAAGGCTTGAGAAATATGAAACCATACTTAATCATCTATCAGGTAGCGTAAACCAAGCACCATCTAAATCAGTCTTTAGTACTTGCTATAGTACATCTAATTAGCAGCAGATTACAGCTTAATAATTCAGATCTCTATGGAATACTTTGGACTACAAAAGTTACCCATCGGTTTGTTACTACACTAGAACATGGTTAATATTAATCTTCTACACGGGCACTTGATTCTTTCTTCTAATTCTGGTCCACCAATTTTTTTTTGTATATAATGTTAACACATCGTTGTTTTTCATGTGATAGTTTTTCCTACTTATCACACACATGCCAATCATGCCGATGAGAAATGAAAATATATGATGCTCCTATGTAGCACGCCGATCTTATCCTTGCTGATTAAAAGGTGATTCAATCTATGTTTCCAGCCAATATGACCATGAAATACTTATATTTTATATTACAGTTGCAATTTTTGGCCTTATACATCTATGTGACTGCCTATATTAGTAGTCGTAACCTAAGATTTTTTGGTTTGTATCATATCAAATTATTTTATTTACCCTCTACATAGGTAAATCAAATTTACACACAGATTCCAAATCCTGAGTGGAAAACAAAATTTCCATGATACACCAAGAAAATGTTTGTTAATGCTGGAAATCACTTTATCTTTACAGTTATATAACAATGGGCTTCTGCAGGATCTTGATTCACAATGGAACCTCATGTTGGTTATGCTCTCCACCTCTCTTCTTTCAGTGACAGGAATGTGAGATTATTAGTGTTTTTAGGATTTAAGGTACTCCTACCATTTCTGTTTGCATGAGATTTTTTTTATGCCTACATGCCAATAATTTAGAGATTGTCCAGTAATTTTGTACCAGTACATTGAAGTACGAGTGAAGGTACCTACTGTTGCTTTCATGCTAGGGGCGTGATAGTTACTGTTGTTACTCATTAACAAATTCTCAGATTGTGTACTTAGAATGCAAACTTACATAGCCGCACCAATCAGAATCTCAGAATGGCGTTGCTAGGCGCGCAGGAGCGCGCTTTTCACTAGTGCTACATAGTACATGCACGCACCTTGGCGTCGATTTCCGTATCTTCCGGTCAGAGCGAGGATAATCATATCGATGGACGATCCACACGCCACCCGACGCCCGTGCATGCGTTTAATTACTCCCTCCGTCCCTTTTTATTTGTCGCTTCGTTTTTCAAGACATAAATGCCGGCAATTTTAATAAATAATAAATATCATCGATTAGTATCATAATTAATATCATCGAAAAGATCTTTGGATCTAGTTTTTTAACAAATTTATTTGGAGATATAAATATTGTACGTATTTTTTATAAATCGAGTTTAAACTTGTGGCACGCATCCCACGGCGACAAATAAAAAGGGACGGAGGGAGTAGTTGCCTTTTGCTACTGTCGTACAGTAGTACTGTACATGTTTTCAGTAACCGACACCTACTGAAAAGTGCATTTTCATCTCAGATTGTGCAGTGCAGCTGCCCTGGCCCCTCCGATTTTCGGTCCATCATCCTCACCTACCTCTCTTCTTCTTCTTCTATACTAGTATAACCTTCCAGAGTTGCAGCATTCGGAGTACAGTAAATTTCTAACTTTTCTACGGTACGATCAAATGATATGTAGATGTTTCTAAATATAATATAATGTTGAGTCACTTCTGCCAATAAGTACTCTTTGAATATACTGTCACTTTATTTGTACTGTAGTAAGTGTGCAGTAGAGTAATTCTGCTCAAAGCACAGTGTACCGCAACTAGTACGTGTACTAATGTTACTAGTTTCATGTAGAGTACAGTACTCCGTATATCTGACAATGAATGGTCAGCGGATGCAGAGACTGTTGGCAATGGTAGGGGCCTGGCCTGGCCTGCGCTTGGCATGGTCCAACGGTGAAGGCAGACACAATGCATGCCATTGCCAGCCATCTCACCTTCGCCGCCATCTGTGCATGCATGCATGCAGGCATGACTCAAAAAGGCAGTCAAGGCATGTGATCATTGTTAATGTTCTGTCAGTTTCATCTGTAGCTAGGAGAAAAAGGAGGGGCAGTAATGATTTGGTAGAGCTGCAGATATCTTGTTATGGCTATGCTAATAAAATCGATCTATACTTGTACCGTGCATGCCACCATATTCAACGCTGACTACTAGCTCTGCGACCAAATGAATTATTGCAAGCAATCAAGTGGCTTTCACGAGGCAAGGTAATTCTCAACGGTCACTTTATTTTAATCTGAGTTCCATCCTTCAACCACCTCAACGTACCAGT
>JADLZL010001757.1:0-278050 GCA_015844335.1 Chrysopogon serrulatus | reverse complement strand
CTCTCAACCTCACACTCACACTCTCACCAAGCACGCCACCTCAATTAAAATATTATTTCTAGTACTAATGATTGTGTTGTCTCTCAAAGCAAGTCAATCTTCGATTGAGCTAAAATGTTATAGAAAACGAAGGATCTCAAAGTTAAGAAGTGGAAAGACATCAAGAAAGATGTGATTCGGTTGAAAGGCAAGGAGGAGAAGCTTCTTAATTCTCGAGATAACTGTGACATCATGGTGAAGAAGCTTGAGAAGGGTTCAAGCCGTGCTACCTCCAAAGCCCAACAAACGAATCACGCATCAAACAACACCAACGCAACCAAGAGCAAGAAACACAAGAAGAGACTATGCTATGGTTGTGGATTATCAAGGGCATTGGGCTATGTGTCCAAACTTAAAAGTTAAGGGACGACAAGATGGAAGCGGTGATCAAAAGGCCCTAAACAAGTTGGCCAAGCAAGCGAAGAGTGTTCAATCAAGTGCTTGCATCATCAAGTGTAACAAGCCCAAGTCATCCTAGCAAGAATTGTCCCACCAACAAGCAAGCAAGAGTTGGTTTTATAGCTACAACAAGAAAGTGTTATGGTTGCAATGAAGGACACATGGTTGATGGATGCCCCAACAAACAAAAATAAGCAAAAGGCAAATCAAGGACGATTTTACTATGTGTGTAGGAGAAAGGGGCATGTGAGCTATAATTGTCCAAATGGTGATCTTTCTAAGCCGAACACATTTGGTTTTGTTGATGTTTAGGAAGGGCACAAATGGAGTTAGCACTAGTAAAGTGGATGTGTTCACCTCCAAACTAGTACTAAAACCATTTGGGTACCTAAGCACTTGTTGACTAACGTGAAAGGACCCAACAAGAGTTGGGTACCCAAGTGTGCTTAGATTGTTGCTGCAGGTACTAAGGTGATGAGATGAAGATTTCGGGGGTGGTTGAACAAGCAAATCAAATATATTCACTCAATCTATCAAACCAACTTCTATCATATCATCTTATATGGTTGACCCAAAGATTTTTTTTGTTTAATATTTTTTTCTTATCTTCATCACTAATGATAAGTACCTAAAACCTATAGGATAGCCACTTGGTTGGTTTAGCTCAATAGTTCATAAATTGACAAATTTGTGAAATATTTGAAGTGGCTAATTAGATTCAATTAAAAGTTCATGCTTTTAGCCATATGGTGCTCTTAATGGCTCTCTAGTAGAGCAATACATTGGTTGAAATGCAGGTGTCCGTAAATGAAAAAAGGAATAAAAAGAATCAATCAAAGCCGTGAAGGTCATTGGTTCTGCCCGCACATACCGGACCTACCTCGGGCGTGTCCTGGCGACAGAGGGCGTAATCACCTCGATTTGAATTGAAACCGAGTTTTGACCATACGTTTCGATATATGTTAGGTGTACTCATAAGCTTGTGATTAACTATCTCTAAATGGACTGTGAGAGTCTCTTCACTCAATTTCATATTTGGGAAAATTATTTGTGTGTTGGACAAAATAGAAAATTGTCTCCCATATTCTTAATAGAAATATGTGCACGCTTATCTCAAGTTATTCAAATCACTTAATGCACTAATTTATGGGGAGTTCAACTTCTGTTTTGTGTCTTTGTGGACTAACAATTTCATCTAAGCATTTTATGCAGTCCTATGATCTTAAGTGAAAAGTCCTTCATGGCATAATCATGTGACAAATGAGGTCAACTAAATTAATGTCATGATGAGATTTATCTTAGTGGAATCATTGTGGACTCAAGGCAAAGGTATGTTTTACATACATGTATTGTAGTGCATCTAAGGGCCCTTTATGGTAGAATTTGCATTTGTGTGATGTAGGATAAATAAATTTCAAAACCCCTACTAGCATGTGTAGGTTGTGTGATTTTGAAAAGCAATTTGTTTTTTGGTCTTTGTGATCTAGCCATGTCATTTATGGTTATTGCTCCTATTGCTCGCTTAGTCGACTAATCACAAATGACATGGTCTCTCTCAAGTCCTAATCACTATATCTCTAAGATCGTCTCTCAACTTTTGGAAATAAGAGTATGCCTAAATTTGGAAAGAAGATAAGGTCACCTCAAGTCTTTGTATGAGAATGGATGTCATGCTGTGTTTGGTTAGAAATTGACATTATCTTGGAATAAGTATCAATCAAGAAGGGATTGGAAAAGAGAAAAAAATTCGAGAGAAAAACAGCCAGAATACGACCCACAAATGCATACCGGACGTGTCCGGTATTCGCGCAGGACTTAAGGCGGATACCCCTTCGACCTCTGGTTTGATTTTCTTTCTTTTTCCTCAAACCACCAAAGACCCAAACTTCTTCTCCCTCTCCCCATGGCGTCCCATTGATTCAACCAAGGAAAACAAGCAAGGAGGAGAGGGATTTGATTGCATTCCCATCAAGAATCAAGGATTCGTCGTTAATTTAAATCTCCCTAAACCCACCATGTCATCATTTTATGCATTAAACCGCATCATTCGATCTATAATCAATAGATTATTTGCATTAGTGCAATGAATTACTTTTATGGTGCCTTTGTCTTGATATGGTAATTGGATTGAAACCCCCGAAACGTTAAATATGGGTTAGTCTAAGTATGATAGGAAAGGGTTGCTAATTATGTCTAATGATCAACAGTATGGTTTTATGCTCTCAAATTGAAGCATGTTATGTTGTTAATCGATGATGAAAAATGATCCTAGTACATGGTATGGACTAGGTTTTACAAAGATTAGACAAAAATTGTATCTTAATTGCAATATTTGAAATAACAGGGCACAATTTCTGAAAATTTTTTAAAATTTTTGAAAACAGGAAAGATGTTAATGGAGGTGGAAGAATGGAGCCTTAAAAATGCATGATCCTAGAGCTTTTGAGATGCACAAGAAATTGACCCCATTTGAGATTTTTTAAAATTTTAAAATCTAGCAAGAATTTGGGGGCATTGATTCCTAAAAGCAAAGATGATGAGTAGATCTTAAAATTTTTCTAGCAAAAAGGGCTTTATTTTTGGAGGGTTTCAAGTTGTTATGTGTTTTTGGGAGGAAAAGGAGAAGAAGAAGAGGAGCAAATAGGCTACTGCTACAGTAACATAACATCGCCCATTCTCCGCTACTTTGGGCTTCTTGCCGCGGTTCATGCTCCCACTTTGCCCCGATACGCTCGGTTGGCACGTGCTGTCGGAAAAGGGCATGACCAGAAAGCTCGTGGATCGAGGAGGATCGATCCTAGAGGTTTGCCCAAGCTTCCTCTTGACTACCTAAGCGCACACCCCGCCACATGGACTTTTTATGATAGTGTGATCCTAAGAGAGGAAGCTCTTGTCGGCTAAATCTCGTTGGGTGGATTGGGCTCACACCTCTTCAAGCCCTCTTGATCATGCCTATAGCTATTTGTGAGCTTACACGTGATCTTATGACATCATGGAGTTCTCATGATTGAACTCAGGTGATTGCACGCCTATGCCACTGCTTGTTGAGGAGGACACTAGGCGTATGCATTGGATGCTTGAGGGCCGCTCATGCAAATAAGGACTATGTCCACCTTTGCGGCGAGCTATCTTGCTACCCGATGAGGATCTTCGTGCTCCAAGATACATCCGGATTATCCTACCTCCGCCGCGTATGGGCTACATGTATCCACCGCATGAGAGAGAGGACAGCCGTTCAAGGGGTTGGTCCCATCCTACCTGGCCCGGCCCGTTCCCCATCCGTGTTCGCTCCATCGGTGAAGGTAGAAGAAAGATTAGTAGCCTTTTTGTTTTTTTTAAATATTCAAAATATACTTGATTCTTATTTAATTCATAATTAAATAATTAGAGCTCGAAAAATGCAAACTAAATTTCTCTGTGGTTCCTCATGATGTGTAGTTTTTATGGAAAAAATATGTGTTTTGGCATGTTAATCAATTTTGTTATGCTCAATAATGAGGATTCTTTTAGTTGTTTGCTTTTGATATTGATTGAAGCCCATGTACCTATGTCACCCCTTATGGTCCATGGCTTGATCAGATCCTATAGTATGATCCATCTTTGCTGTGTGTAGTAATAGGTCAATCTCTTATTAGCAAGGTAATTAGCGGCTTTCAACGACTGTAAAAAATGGTTAAAAAATTTAAAATGGTTAAATTAGTAGTTAAACTTTAATCACTATTAGGGGTTGCTTGAGTTTGGGATTGAGTGATGACCCTAGGTCATTAATCCTAAAATGACCTTCGGCATTTTATGTTGCTTTGGCGTATCGTTAGTCCATCGTCATCGATGTTAATGATGATCTTTTAGCATCATTATACCATGAAGGAAAAAGTTGTACTCAAGATAATAATAAATTGAGTTGTCTATCCATATTGCATCATCTCGCGCATCGTGTCATGTCATTAAACATGCATCATTCCTTTACGTATAGTTTATACCGTGAGAGCCGATGGGTTGCGATTGTCAAGTTTCAAAGAAGATCCGCGGTGATCCAACCTCGACAAGGTGAATCCACGACGAGTTTGATGTCAAGACTAACAAGTTAGTTAACCTTTCTCTGCAACGCAGTAAGCTCCTGATGCATTCCAAACCCGCCCTTGTATTTTAAAGTTTTTTTTCGATTTCATGTGATGATATAATGCATTAGGTGTAAGGAGTTGTGTGTTATCCTACTTTGATGGCATTTACCGTACCTTGATATATTACCCTGTATACCTGTTTGATTTCCCGAAATGCTTAGTATACACTTAGCCTCGGCTACTAGTGTAGGGTTTTGATAAACCTGCTTTTAAAAGTGTGATAACAATACTCCTCAAGGGAATTTATGAAAACCTGATGTTGCTTGTTGTTTATCCTTGTTCCGAAGTGGGGTCAATGATATACAACACTACTAAGTTTTAACCCTTATGCCACGCTTTTTCTGTCACAACGGCAAAATTTGGTTGCAACAGGGTGTTTTTGCAACCATTTTCACATTTTGTTGCGATAGATGAGATTTTTGCCACGCAATTTTTTTCGTGGTCGTAACTATGATGATCGTCGCGAAAAGTAACTGTTGTTCCAACCAATTGTGGAGCGGTTGCAATAGGTGGCCACTGTTACCACGATTTGATTTGCGTTGCGGGCAGTTATATGAGCGTTGCAATATTAAGATGATATTGCAACTCTTTCTTTGATGGTGGCAATAATGTGTGTATGTTGCAACGGATTTGTGTCGTTGTATGTAATTGTCGCTTAGCGTTGCAAAGAGTTATACATATTGCAACGGACAAAAAAAATTTGTTGCAATAAGTGGTCATTGTTGCCATGATTTGATTTGAGTTGCAAGTACTTTTTTTGCGCTGTAATACTAATGGAATTTTTTTAAAAAAATAAAAAACACTACTCATGGGTTTTGACCTTGAGATCTCAATATTAAGGTGATAAATGCTAGACCATACTTGTTTTTGTATCGTTAGAAGCCACAAGAAAAAAATTAAAAAAAAAGTTGTAAAGCCAGGAATCGAACCTGAAACCCTCCAACTTCAAGATAAAGATCCTTACCACTAGGCAGTAAACATGTTTGTGTCCAGTAAAGCCACTAATTATTTACATATTAAAATTTAGAAACTGTTGCTAAATAGGATCCGATAAATCTTACGTAACTCTTCCCTAGGGCGTCGCCTGATCGCCCTTCCTGCAGCGACCCGCTGTGGCCCTTCCCTGCGCAGCGACGCCGCTGATCGCTTCCCTGCACAGCGACGCCCGTTCGCCCCTTCCTGCAGCCAACCAGCAGCGTCGTCGTCATCGCCGCCCGCCGTTCTGTGCAGCTAGCATCACCGTGGCTCTACACATCTCCCTGCAGCCAGCACCGTGGTGCCCTAAGCGACACCAAACGTCCTCCATCATCAACGAGAAGACAGGATCACGCGTGACAGGCGCTGATCGCCCTTCCTGCAACCAGCCGTCATCGACCAGCAAGAGAGGATCACGTATGTATGCATCAAGTCAATTTATGCCTCTATATTGAAACCTGTGTGCCTCAACTTTCTTTGTTTTCAAATTAATCTCAATAGTAGCTTGTTGCTCCTCCTGTTTTCTCAAAAAAAAAAAAAAGTTAGATCATACCTAAATTATTGGATTTCGCATCTTAATTATGGTACATTAATTCATTTATTTAAATCTATCCAGCTAGAGACCGAATAATAAAACTAAACAATTTTGGCTTATTCATGCTTCAAATACTATACATCTTTCTGTATTTATTTCGCTAGTTTAATGTCGTGATCACTTCAATTAACATGTTGCGAGGAAAGTCAATCTTGTGAAATTTGCAAGATTGAAACAATGGCACATGAAGATGACCGGAGTTGGATGCTGTTGTCTCGAGGCAAATGATGAGTGGCAAGCGTGGATTCGGCAGATTCATTGATACTATTTTTGAAGGCACATATGCATCGAAAACAGCCCGGCTGGCCCATGTTCAAGGTGCCGTGGAGTCGTGTACAAAACAAAATCCGAGGTTCAAATGGATTTGCTAACTAAAGGGTTTGATGAGAATTTTATCAAAGAGAAGCGTATTGCCGAACCTCGAGAATGATGATAGGGATCTCAATGTAGGCCCGACAGATGATGCATCATCGGCGAACAATCTGGTGTCCGCATTAATTAGGGGTGCATCCGATTGGTAATAACAATGAAGAACCAAATGAGAGCGCAAAGAAATTCTTTGATTTGTTGAAAGATGCACAACAAGAGTTGGCGCCAGGCTCCCAGCTTACCAAGTTATCTTTCATTGTCGCTCTTTCAGCTTAAGTGCATGGCTGGATGGAGTAATAGTTCAGCGGGGCAAGCACTTGAACTAATGTCGATGCGTTCCCCCAGGGACATTGTATCCTAGAAACTTTTGAGAAAGCACGGAAGATTATCCGTGACCTTGGCCTCACATACATTAAGATCCATGCTTGTGTGAATGACTGCGTGTTATTTCATGGGCCATTTGAAGATATGGACACATGTCCAACATGTGGTGAGTAGGTGGAAGAATGTCACAAATTCGATGAGATTGGCGAGTCTAGCGAAAGTGGTGGAGCAAAGAAGAAGCGCACTCCTTGTAAAATTCTAAGGTATTTTCCACTTGCTCCTCGACTGCAAAGATTATATATGTCAAAGGAAACATCATCATTGATGCGGTGGCACAAGGAAGAAGCGATCCATGATGGGAAAATGCGGCATCCAAGAGACTCATTGGCATGGCAGCATGTGAATGAAAAAGT
Organism: Chrysopogon serrulatus; assembly: GCA_015844335.1. Lineage (NCBI taxonomy): Eukaryota > Viridiplantae > Streptophyta > Magnoliopsida > Poales > Poaceae > Chrysopogon > Chrysopogon serrulatus. The sequence continues at coordinate 270,815 of JADLZL010001757.1, read as the reverse complement.
ATAAAGGAATTTGATTCAGATCCACGTAATGTTAGACTAGGACTTGCATCTGATGGCTTCAATCCATTTGGGATGTTGAATGTTAATTACAGTTGTTGGCCTGTGATACTAATTCCTTATAACCTGCCTCCTTGGTTGTGTATGAAACAACCTTATTGGATGATGTCAATGTTGATTCCTGGGCCTAAATCTCCGGAGTGAACATTGATGTATATTTGCAACCTCTGATCGATGAGCTACATGAGTTGTGGGTTAAAGGAGTTGAAACATGGGATGAGAAAGAGAAGAAGAATTTTACTCTTCATGCAATTCTCGCTTATGGACAATTAATGACTTCCCAAAGCATATGCGATGTTATCTGGTTGGAGCACAAAGGGGTAAGTTTGCTTGTCCTTATTGTCATAAGGATACTGATTACTTGTGGTTAAAACATGGTTCAAAGCATTGCTACATGGGACATCACCGATATTTGTCCTCGAACCACAAGTGGCGAAGGAATAAGGCAAGCTTCAATAACAAGGTTGAAACCAGGGAAGCACCAGTGCCGCTCGGGGTCAGCAGGTGAAGCGAGATTATGAGAGTTTCCAGCAAGTGACTTTTGGAAAGGATACGAGGAAAAGGAAGCAACGTGATGAAGAAAATAGATGGCACAACTGGAGGAAGAAGAGCATTTTCTTTGAGCTTCCTTACTGGGAATCATTGCTTGTACGGCATAATTTGGATGTCATGCATATTGAGAAGAACATATGCGACAGCTTCTTGGGGGACTTTGTTGGGGTTACAAGGCAAATGCAAGGACAGTGAGAAGGCTCGACTTGATATGCAACATTTGGGTATAAGGAAAGATCAGCATCCAGTGCTCGAAAAGGGAAAGTACACCTTGCCACCGGCGTTATACACTCTAGGTAAGGATGACAAGGAAACTCATTGCAAATTTTTACATGGTGTCAAGTTCCCCTGATGGTTATGCTGCAAGTATTAGGAGATGTGTGGATGTCAATGGTTGCAAGATTTCTGGACTTAAAACTCATGACCTCCATGTAATCTTGCAAAAACTTTTGCCGTTAGTGGTGCGCAACATATTGCCTGAAGAGGTGGTGATCCCAGTGATCGATCTATGCAGGTTCTTTAACTCACTGTGTTCGAAGGAGTTGGAGTTTTCAGAAATTGAAAAACTGAGCACTTCAATTGGGGAGACCCTTTGTCGGCTGGAGATGATTTTTCCACCAGCCTTTTTTGATATTATGATGCACTTACCGGTTCATCTTGCCGAGGAAGCTAGACTTGGAGGCCCCATGTGTGCTATAGATGGATGTATCCAGTTGAGAGGTACCTTCGTACTCTTAAACATTATGTGAAGAACAAAGCGCACCCTGAAGGTTCAATTGCAGAGGGGTATATATCTGAGGAATGCCTCACATTTTGCTCCCAGCTTCTTTGAAAATATTAGTACCAAGCTTAATCGTCCAGAGCGTCATGAAAGTGCTGGTGCTAGTGAACCACCATCCGGGCTAAGTGTATTTGCGAACATTGACTATAGTAGGAAAGGAAGTACTCTCGAGGAAGTTTCTAATATTGATATGCAGAGGATGAGGCACTACATATTAACCAACTGTGATGAGGTCACTCCATGGATAAAGTAAGCTATATTTTAAAAACTGATTTTGTTATGGTGCTCATGAATGTTTAAATATATATATGTAGCTAACGAACTGTATTTTCATCTGATGTGGAAAGTGAGCATATTGATGAGCTGAAGAAAACGTGCCCTCAACATGTTGATAAAAGACACAAGGAGGAATTTGTATCATGGTTTGAGCGTAAAGTGAGTCATTTATGTATCCATATTTTTCTTTCTTTAGTTTGCACTTGCTGCTTGTCAATTTATTGGTCCCTAATATATTTTAAAAATAATGCTAACTGCAGATCAGAATGTTGCATGCACAAGGCAAAATAGATGACATGATTTTTTATCTAGCTCGCGGTCCAGATCTTCGGGCTCGTGTGTTCAAAAGGTGTTTCACAAATGGCTTGCTTTTTTCGGATCTCTTCTGTAGAGAACTTTTTAACTACTCAAAATAGTGGTGTATTGGTGAAGGGCGATGCAAGTACAGGAAATATGGACTGGTATGGTGTGCTAAGAAAAATAATTTGCCTTGATTTTGCTGGTGAGAAGGAAGTAATGTTGTTCCAATGCGATTGGTTTGATGTCCCAGCAGCAAGTGTGAGCAAATCTAGAGGGTACAGTAAGGATCGATATGGTGTCATTGATATTGATATTACTCGGTTTAGGTATACAGATGAACCTTACATCCTAAGCACACAAGCGGAGCAAGTGTGTTATATGCAAAATGGAAAGAAATCAGATTGGTGCAGTGTCGTTAAAGTGCAGCCTAGAAACATGTTTGCCATGCCTGAAGGAGAAGGTGCTGACATGGAGGGCGAGATCGAGCTAGACTCAGTTGTTGTCGGAGTGCAAGATATGAATCTTGAACAGCAAAATGAAGAGTTGACAACTTGGAGTAGGTCTGGCCTTGATGGGGTTAGTGTTGATGCTTTTGTTATTGAGCAGGCTGTTGCAACAGCAATGCCTAAACCCGAGCACGACGACCTGTTTGATGAAGACGAAGACCCAGATGACACTTACACTGCTGATGGAGTCGTCCCTCCATTCAGTACTCCAGGAGAAGATTCGGACGATGATTTTTTTGTGTAAAATTTGATCAAGGAAGAAGCGAGAGGAAAACCTGAATTTGTGCGCATTTATTTCATACTTTTGCAGACATGTTTTTAGGAAACAATGAACTTGTATGATTTGAAGTCTATCTTTGTCAGACTCTTTTATTAGGTGAGGATGGCACTCACCTTTTCTTCAAATGCAAACATGTTACTAATATAAAGTTTGGGATGCACTACAGCTGAGCCATGTCTGTAACGTCATGGCAGTAATCCTATCGGGATGCCCATTTGAGCTGCTTGTTTCAGACCAGCAATGCAGCCCAGAACTTCAGCATGGAACGCATTTTGCAGAAATTCTTCTCTGCGTGCTCCAGCTATTAAAAAAATTGATATAAATCTAGGTATGTGCAGATGTATGATCATAGTATTAGATACATGTCTTCAGTTCATTATATTTCTCTGTACCTGTATCCTGTGGGATAACCATCCTTGTTTTCTATTATTTTTTCAATCAAGCGTGTTGAGAGCAAATCTCGACACTTTATTGGATAGACTAATTCAAGACGAGGTATAGCTGATCATACTTTAAATAACACCTACTATTTACCAAATAGCAGCAGGAGAAGAGTTTAGTACTTGCATCAAAGATACTACTGATGCCTGAATCTTTACACTTCAGCGCCTCTGAAATGCCTTAAATTTCTAATTCACGAAAAATGTCACAGGATTTTTTTTCCAGGCAAATGTCTCCAGATTATTGAACAATGCAATGCAACGCCTATTTGTTTTCCCCTTTGACAAAGTGAATGGATGAACTTTGGTTAGAAACTTATTTCGGCCTAATCAACGAAATTAAATGAATAGGTGCCAAGTGACAACTTGCTCTAAGATTTCGAGCAAGCATTCTTCAGGATGGATCTGAGGTTTCCTTGTCTCACGTTCCCTAACTTGCTGTAGTGCAATGTGGCCAGATCGCAGGCGTTGGAGATTCAATCCGCCGTTGCTGTCGTCGCTCGAGGGGCAGTCACAGCAGGGGATGGGGAGGGTCATGGGCTGGTGCTGGCTTTTTCATCAGTAAACAAGTCAGCTGGCCCATTAACCAGTTGTTTTGGCCGTTGCCCAGCTGTTGCCCAGCGTTAGGTACCACCTCGCCAACTTAGAGAGCTCAAACACAGCTAAAAAGTTGAACACAGTCAGCACATTGAACACTTTGTACCATATGTCTCTCTGAACACTTTTCACTTGATCCTGTTTGGGCTGGTTGCTTTGCTTGAGCCTGGTACACGCTCCCTTGGTTGAGCTTGGTGGGTCAACTGGCTCCCCCTATGTGCAGGACCCATATCTATGCAAATTTTTTAAAAATTTTGTATCATTTTTAATTTTTAAACTACACTCCAACCGTGTTTAAAACTTATTTAATCGTGGTCATGTTAACGAGAATAACATACATGTATTTTGAAATTTATTTTTAGAAATCATAACATACATGTATTTTAAAATTTATTTTTAGAAATCATAACATACACGTATTTTAAAATTTGTTTTCTAAAATCATAATACACATATATTCAATCATGGTCATATTGCTCACAAACAACATATTGCTTTCGGCGGCGACTACTACTACTACTACTACTATGACGACCACGATGACGACGACGACTACTACTACTACTATGCCAGGTGGCACTATGCCATTGAAGGACCACCTGCACCCGCTCACCCTTTCCTTTGCCGTAGCATTAGCATGGACATATTAAATCACGGACATGATTACGATCGTGTTTTGGGTTTTACCATGTCGAGCCCACAAAAACTAAGAGACGTACTTCCTCCATCTCAGATTATAAGGCATTTCAAGAAACTTAGAGAGTCAACTTTTTAAGTTTGACCAAAATTATAGAAAAAAAATACGAAGCTTTATGATATCAAATAGATATATGATGAAAATATCTAACATAGAATCTAATGATACTTAGCTAGTGTCATAAAGGATGAAAATATCTAACACAAAATTATTTTATTATATAAATTGCATAAATAAATATTTAATGTATATTTGCAAAAATTGTTATCCAAAAACCATCCGTGTGTCAGCAAAATTCACGTCAATCAGCAAAATTTAAAAAAATCCTAAAACAATACCTGGGTGCCCTGATTCAAAAAAAAAAAAAAAACTAAAGCAACCCTGCCACGCGCCATTCCCTCCTAAAATTTGCCGGCCTTTTCCCACCCCGCCAAATTTGGCGCCCAAACAAAAAAAAAGAAGCGATATACACCTGCCTATTCCGTATGCCCTCAATCCCCTCCCATATCTTGATCTAATTTTCTTCCCTCGATCGTAAGGGCCATGGCACCGCCCGCCATCGAGGACGCGGCCGACGCCCCCTCCGTCCCCAGCATGCCTTCGTCGCCCCCTCCAGCCATGACACCGCCCGGCGTCGTCCTGTACCGAGCGTCCCTTCCTTCTCGGGGGCACAACTGCCGACGCCCCCTCGTCCAACACGCCACCACCGCCTCGGGCACCCATCCATATGTTGAAGCCACCCTCTTAATTGAAGATGAACATGGATCTCGTCCATACACCCTCAGCAGCAGCAGGTATATTTCGGCCACTTTGTAATTTTTCCTGATATTAGGTTTATGCTGGCTTTTGAGTTTTCGAGTAGGATCTGAAATTTCTTTCATTCAAGTATTTGTTTTGAGTTCTCTAACTAAACTGAAGGGCCCCAACTGCTTACGATATGAGGAATTCATAGTTTTGCCAATATTTTGCATGTAACCTAGTTCTTTGTCATAAAGGATTTATAGGTTCACTGAATCCATCCTGTCTTAAATATTTGGACTAACAAGCATGTCACTGAGAGATGTGGAAAGACTATTTTGTTTCATGAGTACGCATATACTGATATTACTCAAGCACGTATAGTACTAGTTGAACTGGGTTATACAGTTAAACTTAGTGCATTCCTCCAGACTTAAAAAATGGTGCATCATGAGGACTTAAATAATGGTGTTTCACACTTATTTCTGAACACATGTTTGTAGCCAATTCATTGTTGCTAGTAAGATAATATCTTCCCTACAACAGTAATAGCTTCCCTACAACTTTGAAGCAATTTAAAGATCACAGTGACTCACTGTCAGTTAACTTTCTGACTAAATTAATCTTTCTTTCTTTTGGTTGATTTGATTTGACAGAGAAATTTAAGAATGCTACATTTGTGCTAAATTCAGATCTGTTGAACTATAGTTGATCTGAGAAAAAAACCCGCTCTCAAGATGAACATGTCTATTCTTGCTTTAGTTAAGATTGTGGCAATGGGTAATACTAAACCTTTTTTAACATGTTTATTTATCAACCATGGTCCTATGTATGCAGTGGCACAGGTGAAATCTGGACTCTTTATATTCATTGCAAGAAGGGAAAGGGACTTCCAGAATGGGAGTATGTAAAGTTCAAACTAGATAGGGCTGATATTAAGTTGTCAACCTTGACATCCATAAAGGACCAGCTTGGGTATGCTGTCCGGGACTTTTTATACTACAAGAAGCGATGTGGAAGAGATGTAGCCAGTCTCCAGGCCATCGATTATACCAAACATGCAGCGATTATGGTTCGAGACAATGAGAGGGAGAAGGAAATCAGATTAGTACTGTCAGAGGAACAAGAGACAACACAGCAAGTGTGCATAACGCCCCTGAAGCGCCCAAGGGAGCAGCCAGGACCAAATGAGCAGCCTGAAGATGATGAGCATCCGTTTATGGATGATCGATTTGATGCATACAAGGACTGGCTAAAGGAGCTGCCACCAGAGAAATCCAAAGGTATATCATCTTTTTTTGTTGCTGAGCATATTTATTCGTAGTGTTTAGAATCTTAGCACCTTTATATAAACTAACCCTTGTCTAATATGTTTTTGGTGACTACCAGACTTGAAGGACGACAATAGGGATGAATCAATCGACACGTACAAGGAATATTTAAGGATGAAAGGGGACATTTCAGAAATTAGTAATTATTTTCCTTTTTTCAACCAATTTATTTGACTACTAATTTTTTTAGACCTCAAGCTTTTAACTGTGTGCAGTGGCAATTGTCGAGCATCATGACACTGATGGCATTATAATTGAAGACGATCAAAGTAATCGGAGCAATGCAACACCACCCTCAAATAGACCAAGCCATGCAAGGAAGAAAAGGGAACAGGGAAATGGTTTGTGATCACTAATATACTTTTAATATTGGGTCCACATGTTTTAATTAAGAACTAGAACAGCTCAAGTTCGTTGTTGTCTTTTTTGCAAGGAGATGGCTCCAATCAGCGCAAGAAAAGAGGTCGTGGCACTGGTAAAGCATTGGCAGTAACCACGAAGAGAGTTAAGGAACGCACTCAAAAACTACCAATCGAATTTTCAGAACTGAAAGGAAGTCCAATTGGACCTAACAGACGTGCATTTGTCGATGAGATTGTGAGGTATATAAAAAAATGGGCACCACTAATTGGAGTAAATAGTTGGAAGGATATAGATAAAGATGTGAAAGATCTTATTGCAGAAGAAATGATGGTATGCTGTGTACTATTTTTCTGCTACTTGTGCCATGAATAAAATTAATGGTCAAAAAATGTTTCGTTGTTTTTCAATTGTAAACAGCTTACATGGAACTTCACCAACATTGCCGATAAAGATGAAGCAAAAGATAAAATATGGAAGATTGCAATGGAGCGGTATAAAGGATGGCGAGCAGCTCTGAGTGCCACATACAAGGCTTATAATAATTATGCTTACGAAATAAGCCTGAAGAAGTGGACCTTGTTGAGTGGCACTACTTGCAATTGTATTTTGCATCTGATGAATTCAAGGTTAGTCCTAGTAAATTGTACTTTGTCCAACAAACTTTATCAACCAAAATTGTATATTTACATACCACTTGTTGTCATTGTGCAGAAGGTTAGCAGCCAGAACTCCTCCAACCGTCAACAGCAAAAAACCAACCATTTGATGGGTTCAAAAAGCTTCGCACAGTGTAGCTTTGAGATGGTAATCATTACATACTCTAATCTGGTCCTTTTGTTGTATGCTGCAATACTTGTGTTAATTTATAGAAAACATGTTTCAAATAAAGTTTGCTGCAATCAAGGATTCTATAAGTTTGCTGCAATCAAGGATTCTATACTCTTGGCAAAAAAAAAAGTACTAGCATTAGAGATCCTTTCAGTTTTGCTGGCAGCGATCCTTTCATTTAGTTATTTGGGCACATGCTTCTAAATTTTTAGTTTTTATCATATTCAATATACCTCCTGAATTTCTATGCTAAATATACATATATATCTAGCATAGTCAATATCTGGCTTGATAGTTTAGTAGTTTAAATCAAGGTTCCTAATGGAGTTATCAAAACATGTTGAGTCGAGTTGCTTGCTGTATGTGTACACTTGTACTCTATTAGCAACCTTAATTATTTATTACCATGCTTGTTGAATAAATTGAGAATGTCAGACTTGAACAAGTATTTACTTTCCCCATCATGTCCGTTTGACTTATGTTTTGGCATCCTAGAGGGACAAAGAAACTGGTGCAGAGCCAAGTGATCTTGAGCTTTGGAAGGCCACTCATACAAAACAGGGCAAATGGTCAAATACTGTGTCAGCCCAAGTATATGTGAGTAAATCTTTATTGAAGCATTTTCTATAGTTGCAGGTTGTATCAATCAACTGTAACACGCATTCTGTTAATTCATTTAGGAAAATGCTGCCTTCAAAATGTGTGAGATTGAGGTACAACCTGGTGCACGAGCACTTACTTCTTTTGAGGAAAACATGATTTTTCAGTCATGCTACAAAGAAACCACACAAGTCAAATCAGCCAAAGTACATGGGCATGGATACATGGCGAAGTATCAAACTCGCAGGGAACTTATGAAAGAGAACCTTGAAGTGTATGCACATGCTGAAGCGGCAGCCAAAGAGAAGAGACTTGCTTATGAAGTAGAGGTTGAGAAGCTGAAAGAGCAGCTTGCGCACGAGGCTGCAGAAAGAGAAAGGGAGAAAGAAGAAAATAAGAGAAAGATGCAAGAGGATCTAGAAAATGCTAGGATAGCACTAAAAGAAGAAATGAAGGAAGAATTGCTTCTTATGCTAGCGCAGCACAAAGAAGGAACTATAAATCAAGTAAAATTTCAGAGTTATTTTTTATCCTTCATCCTTTGAATAAACTTATAATTCTGATGTCTAATCTTTTAGCTCAATATTTTTATGTGTAGAGTAACAATGTCAGTATACAGATTTCACCTACCAGTCAAGTGAATGATGTGACTAGTCAACATGGGAATGAAAAGGAAGATGGGTTACAAGAGGTAATGACATTATTGCACTATATTCCAAGTAATCTTGAGCTATGTACCTTAAAGTCTTGCTAACATAGATCGAACAATTTCATGTTTGTAGACTGATCCAGGAAGCGTTGTCACCGTACAAAAAAGATGCCCCACCACCTGCTCACTGCAATAACAATCCTAATATTGTTAGTAGAAATCTTTTCAATGAAAACAATGCAAATGTAGTACCGAAGTATATCACTTCGCAACAGCTGCTGCATAGAGCAACAAGAAGTCAGACAAAGAAGAAGGTAACAACTACAATATTTAGAGGAAATATTGGAAATGCATTTATCATACTTGCTGAAAACTGCACATTGTGCAGTTCTGATTGGGTGAATTATTCCAGTAGTAAATTACCTTGTGATACTTGCTAATACTAAAGTTGTAAAGGTTTAGAGATGTTTGTTGTCATGAAAGTTCATGATTTTAGCCCTGCATAATTGGGAGTTATGGTTGCAAATGCATTTATCATACTTGCTGAAACTTGCTCTGCACAGCAGCTGGCTTTTCTAATTTTTGACCTTGATAAATGTAGAATCTGATTTTACAAATAACTAGAAAGATGTAGAGAATTTCATAGGCTTCCTGCTGTAGGTTTTGACTAACTGTACTGTTGCTGCTGCTGCCTTAAAAAATTCAGATACCTTGGTACAGGTTTTGACTAACTGGATGACAACTGAAGAAGTTGGTTGTTGTATTCAGATTGTATAGGTTCTATTGGCTTCCTCCTGTAGGTTTTAACTAACTGAATGACACTTATAGACTTGTAGTAGGTTCTATTTGTTTCCTTTAGTTCAGTCTTGCATGCTCTTGATTTTAGATGCATACTATAATTCCTTATTGACTTATTATTGGAATGGAATCCTGTACAAGTTTGTAATGACCTAGTAAACCTAATATTTTTCTAATATCCCAATCTTATTCTTTTGGTCAGTAGGTAGACAAGGTTCGAGTGGAAGCCTCATAACCAGGCAAGGACGTGGCTGAGGCGAGGACATGGCCGAGGCAATGACAGTGATGCATTAATGTTAGAAAGTCTTGTATTGGTGCAAGTTTTAAAAAAGTTGAGAAATAATGAGTGAACTTATGCTCGTTTACTATTTTAGCTATTTAGCTACTATTGTAATGCTTTGTCAACTTATTGAATGATTGATTATAATTAATATATGTGAGTGCAATCGCTTTTGTTATGGTTTTTTTTTGCGGTGATGATTTATAAAACCATAAATCAAATACTACTAGCAATGCAATACAAATTACCCCAACGACTTGCTATGCGTGACAATAGGATCTATGGCAACGAATAAAATTATGTGGCAAATGGTACTATTGCCATGACATGACCATTGTGGCAATAGCATATAATGTCTCGCAAGCGAATAAAATTGCGTGGCAAATAGTACTCTAGCCACGCTGTAGTGGCGTGGCAACAATGTATGATCTTTACGCAACGAATGCAATTGCGTCGCAAAATAATATTCTTGCCATGACGCAATACTCGTGGCAATAACATATGATCTCTCGCAATGATTCACATTGCGTTGCAAATGGTGTACTTGCCACGGTAGAGCGATCGTGGCAATAATACCTTACGCAACAAAATTCTAGCGTGGCAATATAGACTATCGCAACGATGTTGTTCGTGGCAAATATCACTATTACTACGCTATAGATTGTTGCATATACCATCTTTTTACCACGGAGATGAGCGTGGCAAGTGCTTATATTGCCACGACCGTGAACGTTGTCACAACCTCCTATTGCCATGCCTGGCAACGAACATCTATGGTGGCAAGAATCCTTATTAGTAGCAACGCTAATCTAACAACGGTTGCAATATCTTATTGCAACGCGACTTGTTGCAACCACTGGCAACGAACATGATTCGGTTGCAAGATGTAGCTTTTGCAACCAAATGGGACCTATTGCAACACTTTCTCGTCGTTGCGCAAGGATTAAAATTTAGTAGTGCAACAAGAACATGATGATGAGTAACTCGAGACATCGGTGGAGTGACTTGCATCAGGAAGGGCTAGTGCCCTGGTGTAGTGTCGTCCACTTGTGTCGGTTAAGGACCGTCCGTTGTTTGGCCCTGGGATCATGAGGTTATTGGATAGTACTAGTCGCATGCTAATGGCGGTAAGCTCCACTTGGACTATTCGCTACTAGAACGGACAGTAGCGTGTACCCATCCTACGATGCGCACCGCCGAAGTGACCGAGTGGCCGTAGTGAGGTGGTGTACTGTACACCCGTTCTAGTATGGAGAAGTCTAAGCGTTGAGTTGATGTATGCAAGATGTTGAGTCCTGCATACATCGTGTGGCTAGGAAGCCCCAATTTGGGTATATGAAGCGATTCGAATCGAATCGTGTGCTCCACGATATGGGAGCCGTGATCCGAGTCCCGGCATCGTAGTAATGATGAAAGTGTGAGAATGAAAGTTTTTGAATCCGGCATGTGTTTGACAAGTGATTGTTAAAGTAAGGACTGGCTTAGTCTCTTTTTCGCAAAAAGAGTGTCTTTTGATCTTGCTAAAGCCTCACCTTGATTCCTATTAGCCAAAGATTCCCGAGTCTTCTCCCCACTTTTTGGTCGGGTAAGTCTTGCGGAGTACTTTTTTGTACTCGGGGTTCTTTGACCCCCTCATTGCGGGTGTGCTGATTAGTGAAGCTAACTTCGGTCATACCAAAGGGGCTTGGCATGATCGAATATCTCTCACTTGAGGTGTTCCCCCTCGCAGGTGTTCTACATCTACTTCTTACTTCCGCAAATTTAGTTAAGTGTTGTTTAATCAAACTCTGATCAAATGTTGTAATCTTCTTTTGCAAATCTTCCGCTACTCTGTTTTATTTGGATAAGATGGTGGTAATACTACAATATCTTGTAAGAAATTGATCCCGAGGATCGTCGTTTCATCGGGGTTCCACCCGACGTAGCTGCGTTCGAGTTATGTGGTACACAAGTATGGCTGACAGAGGTCTTAGGGACAATGTCAGGTGCTTGTGGGCCATATAATTTGGAAGGTTCTGCCACAGGATTGGATTGCATTCCCATCAAGAATCAAGGATCTGGTCGTTGGATTTTGGATCTCCCTTCTCTCCTCCTCACTCAAGGAATTCAAAACCGGACCCCATCCGATCTATGTGATCAATGAATTATTTGCAAATCTGGTCGGTAGAAATGTCACATTACCTGTCTAGAAGCAATGCCTGAAGTTTGGATTGAAATGGTTGAGGATTGGATTGAAACCCCTGGTTAGGGTTGCTGTCCGTGCATACCGGACGTGTCCGGTATGCCTACCGGACGCGTCCGGTATTACACAGCAGTGCAGGTTTTCTGTAGTTCCGATTTAATCTTTCTTCGATATTGATTTTAGGGTTATGGTTGTTTGTCGATGATGTCTTGTGATCCTAGTATATGGTATGGACTAGGTGCTTGCAAAGATTAGACAAATAATTGTATCTCTAATTGCAATATTTGAAATGACACTTGGGCATAATTTCTGAAATTCTTTGCAAATTCATTTGAAAACAGGACAGCAGAGATGTCAGGAGAGAGAGAGGTGGCAGAATGGAGCCTCGGACCAAGGGCATGCATGATCCTAGAGCTTTTGAGAGGCACAAGAAGGCTAGGCAGGACATGTCTCCGAGATTCTCGCAGCAGAGGCCTACCAGGGCATCAGCCAGGGCTGCACCAGCTTATGCAGAGGGCAGTGATTCTTCTTCTGATGATGATGAGATAGAAGACTACAGAGTTGAGTCTAGCAGGAAGAGGAAGAGCACCGACAGAGAGTGTTGACGCTGGTTAACATCAACTTTTATTAGAACTTTAGACACGAAAGGAAACATGAAAACACACTAGTCTAGGGTTTTAACTGACAATTTCTATGAGTTTTGCATATTCTATATTTTCCAGGGACTTTTCCAGAAAAGCTTAAAAGTGGGATTAAAGTGCATATTAATCATGAAACTTATCCGCCACGGAAAGATCACGATTGGGACGTGGAAAGACTCTAGAAGACACCTGAAGCAACCGGGGGCCGGGGAGGTCGCCAGTGGGGCGGCCGGCCCCACCATGGCGCCGGCCGGGCCCAACTCTAGGGTTTTGGCCCCCTTTCCGGAAGCTTCCTCCACCACCTACGAGGAGTCATCTTGGCCCCGGTTACGTCGGTTTAATCTGCGGGCGCACGCCGATCCCACCGGACTATAAATAAAGGGGTAGACCCCTCTCCTTGGAGGCATCAAGTCATTTGGAGATCAATCCATCAAGAGTCTTCTCTAGTTCATCGAGCCTCTCTAGTTCATAACTTTAGCCTAGTTAGATTAGAAGTAGAAGAGTTCTAGTTCTTCACGGGATCCGGAGCCCCCGGGCGTCATGCGGAGCGCGGAGTTTGGTATTGTTCTAGTACTTTGCTCTTATTGTATTCAATATTATGATTCAGCAACATTGTTCTTAATCTCTTATATATTCTTAATTGCAATAGTCATTGTCTACTTTGATTATATGTCTAGGATAGTTGGTTTGATCTTATTGAATTCATGTAATTGCTCGTATAGCGTTTACCTAATTGATCGTTGGGTAGATGGTAGACAATATGTAGGCGTGGTGTCTAGATATCTTGTTTATCTGCGAGTGCACCCTGACGTGCCGAGACGTGTGGTAGTCCGCGCAGGTGACAGCTGCGTTGGTTCCTCTGTAGTCCACCCTCCATACGTAGGACTAGCATGGGCACGGTCGCGAAGGAGGTGACCCTTGTGTCTTAATACCCTCATTAGTTGATGCCTCTTTACATGTGATCATGATGTAGGATTAACTTAACAATGATTGCTAGATGTAGTTGCACTAATTAGAGTTATTCATTGATGTAGTTATTGAATTACCTTAGTATTTATTCCTGAGTTTATCCATTGGCTAGCTATTACTATGACTAGAAGAGCTCGAATATTTATCTATTTTGAATAACTGATCTTATCTATCATATATCTTTTATCATGTGACTTATCCCCTGTTATGAGTAGGATTCTAGTTATGGTTTATCTTTCACATCAATAGTATAAGTTGTAGTTATAAGTCCTACATATAGACCTTCCCAGTGGTATAAATATAAATCGACAACCTGTAGAACTCCTCAGGTAAAATGCTACAATTGTATAATTATCTGTCCGCTTGCAGAACCGTTCTTAGTTTATATTCTTATTTTATATCGATATTTCTGCCTAGTCATAATGATTGATACATATATATATATATATATATATATATATATATATATATATAAACCTATATTTTATCCTTAGCATATACAATTAGGGATGACAACCTAGTTCATGCTTAGGGATATTGGTGAGAGATAAAGTGGCTAGTTGCTAATGACAAGTTAATTTAATACCAAGCATTTTTTGGCGCTGTTGCTAGAGATAGGGTTTATCTCTATTTTTAGTAATGACGTTAGAAATATCAACAGAGAGGATGGCAGCTTAGATGAGATTGAGGAGGAAGAAGAGGAAGAGGAGCAAGCTGAAGCTCCAGTTCACCAGCCAGGGCAGCAGGGCATTCACTTTGGGCTTCTTGAGGTTCATGCTCCCACTTTGCCCCGATACGTTACATCACAGTTATCGGGCAAAGGGCATGACCAGAAAGCTCGTGATCGAGGAGGAGGATCGATCCTAGAGGTTTGCCCAAGCTTCAGTTTGACTACCGGTTTCACACTCAGTTTCACATGGACTTCTATGATAGTGTGATACTCAAGAGGAAGCCAGTTGTGGCTAAGTCTCAATGGGTGGATTGGTAGTACACCAGAGATCTTCAGAAGCCCTCTCTTGATCATGCCATAGCTATTTATGAGTGGATAGGGATCTATGATATCATAGAGTTCAAGCATGATTGGAACTCAGAGGTGATTGCACAGTTCTATGCCACTCTATTTGTTGAGGAGGACACTAGGCGTATGCATTGGATGCTTGAGGGCCAGTGGTACAGTGTTGACTATGCAGCCTTTGCAGGTTATCTTGGCTTCTCAGATGAGGATCTTCAGAAGGACAAGATACATGATTAGATTATTCTACCTCCAGAGCAGATGGGTTACATGTATCCACCACAGAGAGAGAGAGGTTCAGTTGGCAAGGTTGTTGGTCTCCATCCCACCTATAGGTACCTTGACCGGATGTTCAGGAGGACTATTGATTGCAAGGAAGGAGACAAGGGTTCGATTGCAGATTATTCGAGGAACTTGCTTTCTAGGATGGCACCTGATGCAGATCTCTTTAGCGTCTTTGACTTGATTTGGTGTGAGATCCGCAGTGTTGGTGAGAGGCCCCTCAAGGGCTGTGGCTTCGCTCCCTACATCATGCATATGATTGAGCAGGTGACAGGACACACGTTTGAGTATGATGGACAGCATAAGGTCCTGAAGATCACCGCAGACTTAGAGGAGTTAGGAGTTCCTCCAGCGGGTCCAGGTGGAGCAGCAGCAGCAGAGGCACCCGAGGGTGGTGCAGCAGGAGGTGCATAGTCTCCACCGCCACGTGCACCTTCACGTTCTACTTCTCACCATGGTGGTGGTTCTCGCTCACCTCTCCGGAAGATTCTTAGCTCCATCTTTGGGATGTGTAAAGATATCCGGACCAGTCAGCGACACGAGAGAGAGGCGAGGAGGAAGGACACGAAGACGCTCAAGTAGATAGCGACTCAGCTCAGAATTGATCCTCCGAGGTCTCCACCTTCAGATGAGGTAGCCAGTGAGCCAGAGACTGAGGAGCAGCAGCAGGTCGATATGATAGAGAGTTTGCCGAGTTTCTTCGAGAGACAGCCAGCTAGTCACGAGCCTTTCGTCGACACCATCCCTCTCCGCCAGTACCTTCTCACGACCAGCCACGCCCTAATGCAGCCGAGGAGTTGGGTTCAGCTTGGTGGGGTGACCTCTTTGGCGGATTTGACACCTACACTGGTGCTGGCACTAGAAGTTCTCGCCCTCCTGGAGCTCCACGTTCACCTGACGAGCGGGCGGGTGCTGACGAAGACGACGAGTGATTGAGGGATGTGTTACAGCTTGCAGCCCCTTTGTATCCTTATTTGATATGTTGACCTTTTTGGAGATCGATGACAAAGGGGGAGAGAGAGTGATTAAAGCAAGCTTCAATTGTTCTTCATCCTTATTTGATACATGTACTGCAGCTGTAGTCTAGTCTTTTGAGTTTGAGCTTTATTGTTGTATCATTCCGAGATGAGATGTATCAAACTTGTGTCGTTGTTATGAGCTTCATCTATGTATCTTGTGAGATTTGTGCTTAATGGATGTATGAGACATGATCCTATGATATATTCTATCTTAGTGGTTAATGGGCTTGAGAAATCTTTGTGATGAGTGCTATATGTGTGATATACATTTGTTGCATTTACTTTCATAAGGACCATGCATGTTTTAGAGTGAAAATGTGTGGTGTGATGCTTTATATTTATTCTTGTGTGATATGTCCCGTCATATGCATCACGGTTTTATTCTTGACACACACTTGCACCCCACGGATGCAATGGTTTAGGGGAGTCTCCTATGTGTTTTAATATATGCAAATTGACGTTTGAGGTCATTTTTGAATTCGATTCATATCGCACATATTAAGAGGGAGCCTCTCATAAATCATTGAACCCAAAAGCTTTAATTTCTATATCTTTTTGTAAGCTTTAATCGGGTTGTCATCAATCACCAAAAAGGGGAGATTGAAAGTGCATCTAGCCCTTTAGTGGGTTTTGGATGATTGGATGATAATACGATTAAAGGACTAATGCTATTGCTAAGTGCTATGCAGAAAATTGGTTATCTCACGTATTTGATCCATATGTACAAAGCCAAAATGATGTGTTGTTGTATGATTAAACTAACTCAAACACAAGACAACAATGCAAATGGATTTCATGCAATGGCTTATATATTGTGAGATTTTTATAATTGTTATGAAAGCAAGCATATTGGGATTGGTTGTTAAAGACATGTTGTATTGCATATATATATTGGTCTCACATTGAAAGCTTGCTAGTATGAAGATTGAAGAAGACAACAATATAAATGGATATGCATCTAATCGATGATTCAACACATGATGTGACTTGATGGCTTAAGAAGGTGAAGATAGCAAGGAAAGGCTTCGAGGTACTAAGCAAGGGTGAAGGGCAAGCGATGGCTTGGCGGCCGAAGAACCTAGCTAGGGTGAAGAAGAAAGTACTTGCATTTAGTCGAGGTATCAATCAAGCTATGATGGTTGCATTTGTGTGAAGGATCAATATCACTATTGGTGAAAGGATGATGAAAATGACTTGGTCCATTTGGAATAACTCATATGGAATGAATGGAATTAAGTCATATGCTCAAGATGGCTATGCTCAAAGAAGAAAGATCAAGTGGACATGATTGCACCCTCAAGTGATGAAGATCAAAAGCTATGGTCTTGAAAGTGAATCAAATCAACTCAAGTGGCACAATTCATTTTTATTTAAATGTCTTGAGTTGAATAGGAAAGCCGTATTATTAAGAGGGATGCATCATGATGATAGATACTATACATAAGTGCTCAAGCCAACCCATGTGAGGTTTGAGTGAAAGAGAGCACGAGAGACTGACTGGGTCTGCACTGCCCGTGTATACCGGACGCGTCCGGTATGCACACCGGACGTGTCCGGTATTCTCAGGGTGAGTGCACTCCGACTGGCTGACTTTTTCCAATGGTTCTGGTGCTGAGCAGAAGTTCCGGTCAGAAACCGGAAGTTCCGGTCCTTGTCCTTACGCGCGCGCACCATGCTTGCATTGTGCACTAGCGGAACTTCTGGTCTTTCATCGAAAGTTCTGTTGGTGACCGGAAGTTCTGGTTATGTACCAGAAGTTCCGGTAGGTCTAGCTTGCGCCAATCAACAAGGGGTTTTTTCTGTGCTGTGGGGGCGCATACCGGACGTGTCCGGTATGCCTACCGGACGCGTCCGGTATGCTGCAACGGCTAGTAATGGCTAGTTTTGGAACCTTTGCTATTTATACCCTTAAGCCTCCACCTTTGGAGGCTGCTGATTCTGCTGGTTCCTAAACCTTCCTAAAGCTTTGCAAACACTCTCCAACCCTCTCTTAGTGTGTGATTGATTCCCATTGCCAAATCCAATTGTGGGTTGAGTGAAATTCAAGATTGAGAGCAAGCCACCTCTTGAGCACTTGTGCATATTGTCAAATCTCGTGATTTGCATTTATTACTCTTGGATCTTCGGTCCTAGATGGTTAGGCGTCGCCGGAGACCACCCAAGGGATTGTGGTGTGGCTCAGAAAGTTTGTAACGGTTGATTCCACCGCCGCAAGGGAAGGAATCAAATTAGTGGAAGGAGGAAAGAGAGTTGGAAAAGACTCCGGCTAGGGTGACCTGCGTGGTCCTCTAGAGTGGACTCAAGGAATCGAGTTTGCAAAGACTCCTGGCTAGGGAGACCTCGTGGTCCTCTAGAACGATTCGAGCAAAAGGAGTTGAAAGAGACTTCGGCTAGGGTGACCAAGCGTGGTCCTCTAGAGCTCAGCCCTTGGGTCGCTTTCGCACCGCTGCCTCAACGGAGAGTAGGACTCGAAAGAGTCCGAACTTCGGTAAAACAAATACCGTGTCTCAAATTCCATTCCATATTGCGTTTGTGATCTATTTGTGGTATTTGAGGTTGTCTGCAGTTTCACCGAGCTCCACAAAGTTACCTTTGAGATACCCGCAACCCGATGTCGAGCTTCGGAATCGAAAGGCGCGGGTTTCGGGGGTTCCCCGCAGAACTCCGGTATACCGGACACGTCCCGGTGTGCATACCGACGCGTCCGGTATTGCCCCCCGAGTGCTCCATCGCCGCTATCCGTTCTAACTTTGTGTTGCGGGGTTTTAGCTCATTGTCATATTGTTCATTGATTATATTCTTTGTGATTATATTGTGAGGGGGTTTATTTCTCTGATTTGGAGTTTCCATTTCATAGGAAACTCTGACACTAATTGTTTCCGCATTTGAAGGTGTTAATTTTTAGAAACGCCTATTCACCCCCCTCTACGCGCATCCTCGGTCCTTTCAGGTGTAAATACCCAAAAATTTGGTCCACTGAGTTTTGGTTCCAATTAGTGTCAAGTTTGTCAGGTAACCCGATCGGTCTGTCTTTGTCGTTCGTTGGCGCCAGGACTCCTCAAGGTACAAGAGAGTCGTAGTCTACAACATTCACCATATAGGTGCCGCACTGCTACATTTTGGTAGTAGCAGTTGCTCCTTTGTCGGCAACAGTAGCACCATCTGTTGCCGCAAACAGGTGTGATGAAGTTGCTACAAGGCTAACGAGCAATGGATTGAAATGGTCGGCCAAGGTGCAGCAGCTATTCTTAGTGATGTCCTTGATGTCAGCGGGACTAATTAAGCCCGACATGCACATCCTAGAGGATGTTGGAGTGTGGCACACCAGGCTGACGGGTGCTCGACTAAAGAAGTCGACTAAGATGCGTGCGTGATTATTAGCAATGTCCTTCATGCCGGTGTGGGGACATGCATCCATAAGGATGGTGCGGTGGAGCATGCCAAGAAGTTGAACTTGCACGACTAGCGGGCAGTGGATTGAAGACAGCCAAGGTGCGAATGTCTATGTGGGTGAGATTAGCACGCATTTCCTTCATGATGTTGGGGTGTGGCACACCAAGAAGTTGAATTTGAATAGTAGTAGGTGCACCTTCGTCCAACAATAATAACATCATATGTCACCAAAATAGGTGTGGTGAAGCTGCTACAAAGATTACAAACAATGGACTGAAGAAGTTGGCCAAGGTGTGGGCATGACTCTTAACGATGTCCTTGATGTCGATGCAGATGATCCCGACACACACATCCTTCATGATGTTGATGTAGTGTGGCACATAAGGATGACAGATAGTGGATTGAACACGTCGGCTAAGTTGTCAACGTGATTGTTAGTGGTGTCTTTGATGTTGGTGTAGGTAAGCCTGACACACACATCCTTGAGGATGTTGGGGTGCAACACAACGGGAAGTTGGACTTGCACAACTGATAGGCAGTGTACTGAAGAAGTGGACTAAGGTATGGACGTGATTATTAGTGATGTCCTTGATGTCAGTGCGGTGAGCTCGACATGCACATCCTTGAGGATGTTGGGGTGTGCGGCTCACCAAAAATTTGCATGGTTTTATTAGTGATGTTCACGCAGGTGATCCTAGCACGCACATCCCTGAGGATGTTGGGGTGCAGCACATGAAGAGTTGAGCATGCACAGCCTGGAGCTTTTAGTAGTAGCAACTAAATATTTGCCGACAATAGCAGCACCATCTATCGTTGCAAACAGGTGTGTGAAGTTGCTACAAGGGTGACAATCAATGGATCGATAAAGTCGACCAATGTGTGGATGTGATTAACGATGTTCGTGATGTCAGTGTGGGTGAGCTGAACACAAACATTCTTGAGGATGTTGGGGGTGTGGCACATAAGGATGATGGATGGTGGAAATGTCTTTAATGCCAGTGCAGGAGTGTGAGCGAGCCTGACACATGCATGCATCCTTAAGGATGTTGGGATGCATCTCATTGGGAAGTTGAACTTGCACGACCGACGAAAAGTGGACTGAAGAAGTCAGCCAAGGTGTGGACATTGTTATTGGCTATGTGTTTTCCTTACTTGGTTTTAGTAACTGATTGACAACCTAGGTAGACTACCATGTGTTTGATGCGAGATACACAGATGTTCACTTCACAAATACACTAGTGTAAGCAACTTAAGCCATAATTGTGGAGTGGCTTGGATTCATTGCAAAACTCAACTAGTTATGCTGAAGAAGCTCATTGCATATGATACATGATATGGAAGTATGTGGTTAGGTGGAGAAGATTAAGACAAGTCTTAGCATCGATGGACCGATATGATTGCATGTGTGAAGGGCGAGTCAAAGGCTTTGGAGCAACAGACCGCATGTGGTAGAGAAGCTTAAGCAAAGACTTAGCGTTGATGGACAAGGGCAATGGTGAAGAGCAAGCAAGGTCAAGATCAATGAACTAAAAAGGTCATGTGATGATATGAAGTGGATCATATCATTTGTTGGTGGAGGTTGGTGCTTGTGTGTCATCAGCATTGGAGGAGATAAAACGAAATGCGCAAGACAAATGTATATTTATAGGGTATTTTATTCAAAGGTCAAAAGTTATGTAGAGAAGTGCATGACTCGATTTAGCATAGATGGTCGTACTATAAAGGTTTGCATATCGGTCATCTAGTACCACTCAAACGATCTAACTTTGCATACAATGCTAGGTTGAATGGTGTGGCCAGAAGTGAAAATCCTTTTGAAGAATATTTGTAAAATTCTTACTCACATGCAAAAGTGTTTGAGACACTTTGAAGTTAGCATATTTGCAAAGGAAGCAAATAAGGGCGCAAGGAGGGGGTGTAGGACCAGTAGAAGGAGTCCAATTGGTAGTGCTACGCTCATACACTTTTGCAGTCATGAGAACCTGCAAGTTTGGTCATAAATAGGAAGTTTGTGAGTCAAAGTTCAAAATTGGTTGTGGTCCACGCATAGTGGTTTTCTGGTTTTGTAGCCTCAGTTCATTATGTCTATCTCTTAACAATAATGTATAACCAACCATGCATCCCAATCAAAGTATATCTATGAGAATCAATAAAACCATGCAAATTTATGTCAATAAAACCACCAAAAATATAACTATTGAGATGACATGTACAATGTAACTTAGGATATTTTTGCCTCGATTATTAGTGACTATTGTGTATATAAGAATATAGCATAGCATATTTGTCTATTTTCTTTATTTTATCCACTGCATCATTCCGCTGTATGTTAGGAAGTCTGAGAGTCAAAGTTCAAAATTGGTTTGTGGGGTAATACTTGAGGCCCACACATAGTGGTTATCTGGTTTTGTAGCCACAGTTTATTATGCCTATCTCTAACAATAATTTATAACCAATCATACATCCCAGTCAAAGTATATCTACAAGAATCAACAAAACCATGCGAATTTAAGCTGAAAGAAATTAAACCAAATGGCAATTGGACCAACTTAATGCCACACCTGGCATCCTCTCTATGGGAACAGATAGTCTACAACACTAGCTTGGTTATAAATTCTACTGCAAAGATCCTCTCTCTGTCTATGTGCCACATGGATACTCCACGCGCCCAACCTCCGGTGGCTGGAGCTGTGCCTGACAATGCCCGGCGCTGGCTCCTGGGAGCTGGGGCACCTTCCCAAGCTTGACTACGCCAGCAGCATGCTCAACACCCAAAGGCCAAGAGACTACGGGAGGCTGCTCACTGAGCTTTCTAGCGTCAGGGAGTTTGAGTTGAGATCCTAAACTTTAACTGTGCCACATTTTAGGTGCGTGCGAGCATATATCATCATCCCTGCATAAAAGCTTTTCAGCGGTGTTTTTTATTTTCATAAGGGCGTCACCAATGATACTAGCTACGTAGCTAGCTGACGTGGAGGTGAGAGACAAGAGCAATGACTATTTTATATATTTATAAACTAGTGGATCCACATGTTCCTCTCATATTTTCTTGGACTACATGAAATAGACTAGCTATTTGCTCGTCGCTAGTGACTATTCTCTCTCCTACTTTTTTTCTGCCACATCACATCTAGCTAGCCAAATAGCCAGCCATTGGAGACGCCCTAAGGAGGCAACCAGACCATTAATTAGCTGGGTATTCAAACACCCTTTCAGCTACTAGGTAGATAGTGAATTGTTATCCAGCTAATATTAGCTAGTATGTGCTATCAACTAATGGATCGAAAACAGGCCCTTACTTTATGTACAGCACACCTTTTTTGGTGACGACAGTTCCTATCCTAGACATCTAGAGAAGTGTCACAAACACTTCTGGATAGAAGTGTTAGTAGAACTTCTAGATGTTCCGAGACATTTAATAAGAGGCGAAACAATCCACAAAGAACATCACATGTTCACACTCAAGGTATAGTATAACCCACATGATTTAACCTTCATCAATTTCACAAATGTTAACATGTCCAAAGCAATATTTGGCTACAAATAACACTAGAGAGGCACATCAGTGGTGTGTTCTACTTTAAGTAAACACTCTTCAACCTCGTGTAGGGTCTGATCAACTAAGAAAAAGCACAATAAATTGTGAATCATTTTATCCTAGCCAATTTTAACCAATTCCCAAGAACTGTCAGCATTTACCTTTGGCATCAACTTTGCACTCGTAGCTCGAAGAATAATTCTGCCCAGGTAATTGTGGCCTCTAACGCCTCCTTCTCTATAAGGCAATTGAGCAATCATGCCTAAAGAAATGTTGGCTCCATCTTTCCAGCGCCATTGACCACCAGAGATAGACAAAACCCATCAAGCACACGTAAGGGCCAGCTCCAGCTGCAAGCTGAGCAGTGTCTTTTCAGTGATTCAGTCATCCACTACCTTGCTCCATTACCATGTTCACAAAACCTTATCAACCTTCTTCATCCATATCTGGGTCCTGACAAATGTGCATTTCAGAGTCCAGCAGCCAATCTAGTAGAAGCATCATACCTCACAAATGTTAGTAAACTCAAGGCTGGTTAAAGCAGCATGCACAACCCAGGAAGCGTGAATGTGTCATGAGACTTCAGTTCAAGGTGAAGTCAATGTTTCATGTGCCACAAGTGACTCCCCCTTTATGGCCTTATGGGCCACACACAGCCCTAGAATGGCATCAATAGAAGATAATGTGAAAAAAAACTTCCCAAGTCCAAACTTTGGTCACTACAAATAAGTACGAAATTGAAGATAATGGAATCACTATGCTTGTATCTATTAAAAAAAAAGGGCATGTGTTAATCGCTAATATACAACAAACAAAAATAAATGCAAAGAAAGGTCTAGAAAAGTAAAACCAGAGGCATTGGTCAACTAATGAACTTGATAATTATCCACAAATTCATACCCACAAATTTAATCTAAAACTCCCAGGCTTTTATTCCGAGTGGAGATTGTAGCTTCTCAAATATTCCGTGGCAAATTCTTATAGCTTCAATGAAAGAGCAATGTGTGAATGAGGAAATTGTGCTAATGCCACATAAAAGGCAATATGACTTGTACCACGTGTATAAAAATAAAATGAAAATATATACTATAAGTCCATATGTTGTATAGAGACACCAATATTTGTACCAACATAATTCCTATACAAGCAAAGAGACACATGTAGCAGTCAAAACCAAAGTTTAATGTGCTACACACTTAATAATGTTGCTTATGAACTGTTACACTATGCTATGTAATTTCGTTCTTTGCGGTAATGAAATTTGCTTCTACCGTGTAGAAAAAGAAGCAGCTAATAGGGAACCAACCATATCCCTTTGCGTGACTGTTTTAAGCACTCGCATGCCCGTGTGGGGGGTGCTCGCCTCCGCTGGGCCGTGCTCCTCTGCCCGCCTTGCTTCCTCGCCCCACCACTGCCACCACGCCTTGCCTAGCTTTGGGCGTAGCTCACATCCTCTGCTTTCTGCCTCATTGCCAAGACCTCCTCCGCTTGCGTCGCCAAAGCCACCGCACGGGGGCTGCATCGCGCCCCTCGCTTCGAAGTTCTCCACCGCGCTCCCATCCCTCTTCGCTGCGACCTGCCGCCGCACCGGCCGGGTATTTGATGGATGGATCTAGCCATTAAAGAATCATCGATCGGTAGTACTCCCACCGTCCGGGAAAAAATCATGTGTCATCAAAAGTAATCCACATTTGATCAAATTTCTAGTAAATACTATTTATATTTATAACTTTAAATTAATTTATTAAGAAAGTACATTTCATAATGAATTTAATAGTATTAATTTGATATCATAATTATTGATATTTTTATTTAAAAATTAATCAAACTTAATGTACTAAACCATGTTACTGTTAGAATTGCATGTTTTTCCGGATGGAGGAAGTAGTAGGTATAGATGGAGAGTGGAAACAGATATCTGATTTTTTTATTTATTTCTCCCCTGGGTTTCAAAAACCAGCGCACTACTGGTTTGTGAAACCATCAGGAAGAAATGAACATAAAAATTCGTTAGGGGGTCATGCGGACAAACTTAATACGAGGAGGGAGTAATTTGGACGTTTTCATAATTTTTATTTTATTTAAAATTATTAATGATACATCAAGATTAAATTAATTTAAGTATTATTTATTTAGTTTAAACTTTGATGTTGTAAATTATTTTAATACTTTAGTTTATTTATTCACTGATGTAAATTATTTTATATAATTTATAATTTTATGATAAATATTTATATAAATATAAGATAGCGCTATTCTACGCCTAGGTGTAGAATAAGCGACTAATCTTGACGTAAATACTGAATAATACTTGAATCGCTTTCGAAGATCGGACATCAATACGCGTCGGTACCTTGAAATACCGTGCGACTCTTGAATAATACTGAATTTCGTTCAAGATAACAGTTTTGGTGTAGTATAATTATAGTACGTGTATATATAATATTATTTATTACTTAATTATTTAATATTTATGCAAAGAGTCTCATAACCATATTTATGAACATTATATGTAGCAAAGAAAGTCTCGGTCGGCGTGAGATGGCACGATATTTCAGTGCCTAGTAATAAGTGAGGTGAGACAAGCCGATTCATGATGATGGCACGTCCCCATCACTCACCTCAAGCAGTAATATTTTTTTTTTAAATATGATTCAACAGTACATCATGGTTTTTTGGACATGGTACGATCGATGGGAGCGCTATATTTTTAAACCTCGCCAGTCGATTCTTCCCGAGCCAATCCAATCACGTCTCGGCTGCTTGTCGTGTGTAGCATCCTGTTGGCAAGCGGATAGCCGATAGGGCATATCGGCCGCCCGATTGGCGATAGGTCCGTCGGGCCGACAGTGCCCGCCGGCATGTCGAAGTCGAGCCTAGTCGGCCGACCAATCGCTCTTGGGCTGCCGATTGGGCCCCGTCGGCTATCCAACCGCCGATAGGTCCCCCGCGGCTATCCGTAGGCCGACGGGATGCTAGATTTGCAATTTCTTGTAAGCGCGGTGCTAGATTTGCAATTAATCATTATAAAAAAATATTATTTTAAAAAAAAATTCGGCCTCCTTATCCCTAGCGTGTGGATCATCCACGAGCCCAACCTCCGGTGGCTAGAGCTGCGCCTGACGATGGACGGCATTGGCTCCTGGGAGCTGGTGCACCTTCCCAAGCTTGACTACCGTAGCATCATGCTCAACGCCCGAGAGTCAAGAGACTATGGGAGGATGCTCACTGAGCTTTCTAGCGTTAGGGAGCTTAAGATCGTTAACTTTAACTGTGCCACATTTCAGTTGAGTGAGAGCATATATCGCTATCACTGCATAAAAGCTTTTCACACAGGTGTTTTTACCAAATGATTCCGTTAATTAGCTGGGTATCCAAACACCCTTCCAGCTAATTGGTAGATACTGAATTGTTTTTCGATTGGCAACATGTTTTCTCTGTTCGCTCGTCATTCCCCACTCTGATCTCCGACCTCCACCGCTCTAGGGTTACGGAGTCTTTCGTTACCAAGCACATCTTCTCAGGCTTCGATGGCTGATTATGAAGTGAGAAGAATGGAGGGTATTGACAAAGAAGATAGCCAAAATGAGCAGTTGGTAGATGTTCCGGTGGTGTCTATTGGTGATGTGAATGTCAACAGGAACCTTACCCACCATTTGGATCGACTGAGAACAAAATCTTCCATGAGCTTGGGTGTAGGCAACCAAGGAGAAGAAAAAAATGAACTTAATTCTTGAAGCCATTGAAGATTGACGGATTCACCTTATGAGGAGTGCAATGACAGTGTTACTAAAACACCTGCAAAGAACTCCAGCAACAAAAGGCACATGATGACAAGTTACAATGGAATGCAAACATCATCAAAAAAGCAGAAGACTATTTGCTTGGATGACTATGCCGCATTGAAGAATATTAAGCGTATGTCTCAAATAAAACAGAATGTTGAGGAGACCGTGCAGAAGTGTGTGGAGAACACAACCACTATTTTTGACCCTAGTACTCTGCTGCCACCTCCAAAGAAGCTTGATCAGACCCCTGAGGCTGCACTGAAATTACCAGAGTCTGCTTCATCAAAAAAGCAGAAGACTATTTGCTTGAATGACTATGCTGCATTGAAGAATATTAAGCGTATGTCTACAAAAAACAGAATGTTGAGGAGACCGTGCAGAAGTGTGTGGAGAACGCAACCACTATTTTTGACCCTAGTACTCTGCTGCCACCTCCAAAGAAGCTTGATCTCCCTAGGGCTGCACTGAAATTACCGGAGTCTGCCTGCTCTAGCAGAGTATGTATTCCGGCATGTTATCACTGATCTGAAGAGTCTCCAGGTGATGGCTATTGCAGGGGAATTCAGCCAAAAGGATTTTCTTAAGGAGCTCACAACAATATTGAATGGATGGGAGAAATTCATTTTCTTGTCACTTCCCTGAAGAAATAAAACAGATGGTTGCAAAAATAAAAATTGTAAAGAATGAGCTTGAAAATGACTCTGGCCATTGGGCCCAAGAGACCATACAGGGCCTATCTCAGAGGAATGATGTAGTTGGGAAGATGCTAATGAAAGCAAACTTGGTACATGACGAAATCACCAATTCTGGTACAGAGATTAAGGAGATGAAAGTTGCTCAGATTAAAAGCCAAAAATCACTCAATGCGCTCGGAAATGTTCATACCAATTCAATTCAGGAACGCTAAAGAAAGATTGCAGAAGAGATGAGAAAGATAGCAGAAGAGATTATTCAGTCATTGAAGAATAATAATTCTGATATTTTCACAAAGGAGATGACTGTTAATGCAGCCACTGCCCTTTCTTCTACTAACTTCGAGAAAGTAACCACAAAGGGTGATGCTATGGAAATAGCCAAGATTTAACAGCAAGTTGAAGAAACTCGAAGTCTGCCAGCAATGCTACAAGCTTTGCGTTCACTCATTGCTTGCTATTCCATTAAGGAGTAAATATAGTTTCTGTCTTGCAGTAGAATACCTTTTGTGGTACGAGGGGGCAATGTGCATTCTGCATTCCACCTAAGTCACTGTTACTAGATAGTGAATTGTTATCCAGCAAATATTAGCTATGTGCTATCAGCTAATGGATCCAAACAGGCCCTCTCAGAAGCGGGCAGGCCCTTACTTTATGTATAGCACACTTTTTTTTGTGACGACATTTCCTATTCTAGACATCTAGAGAAGTGTAAGAAACACTTCTGGATCAGAAACACTTTCGCGTAAAAGTGTTAGGAAAACTTCTAGAAGTTCCAAGACATCTAATAAGTGGTGAAACATTCCACCAAGAACATCACATTCACACTCAAGGTATAGAATAACCCACATGATTTAACCTTCATCATGATTTCACAAAAAACAACGTGTTCAAAGCAATCTTTGGCTACAAATAGCACTAGACACACACATCAGTGGTGTGTTCTACTTTAAGTAAACACTCCTCAACCTCATGCGGATCTTCCCCACAGGTGAGCAGCAAGATCACCAGCACCCACACAAACACTTTTGGCAAGAGCACACACACACAAGGAAAGGGCTGCTGCACTTTCCTTAATGCTGCTGTACGCTAGTGCTACTGTTCTACACTCGGTGCAGCTACTCACACACACACAAAAAACATACAAGTAGCAGCTCTACTGGAGCAGCTCTCTGAATACTGAAGTGTGGCAACTGAACTACTTTATTTCATCACCATGGATGCATATATATACAAACCAGAGAAGGTGGACTGCTGTAGCAGTCTAGTCTAGTCTACTCTTGTCCTACTTGGCTGCTAAGCCTTGCTAGAAATTGCTAGGAAATTACTATGCAGTTGCATAGAAGTTGCTACTGCACAGCAGGGCACTTAGTCTGCAATTGCTTGCAGATTTTAGTGGACAGCAAGTCAGTCAACCTTGCTGCAGAGCAAAGAGACTGGGGGAGCAGCAGATTATGTCTGACACAGGGTCTAGCCTCACAAGTAGGTCTCAGCATTTGGGTTACTCGAATTTTTGAGTCCAGTAATTTGGGTAACTAGAAATTCGAGTAATGAAAACTGATACCCAATATTTGCCCCAAAAAATGCTATACAATAATTTGGGTTCAGGTATATCCAAATTCACAGAAAATCAGTGAAGTACACATAACTTCATAAGCAATTTACATATAAATTCAGCACCGATTTGCATAGAATTTGAGCGGTAATTTGCACAAAATAATAGCAACAAAATGATAAGTCCAACTTACAACAAAGTTAAAACAGAGTTGTGCAATCTTCGGGTCATCTGGGTACCGGAGGAAATCACCCAAACTAATTTCGGGTAATTAGAATCGCTATCCGAATTTGGGATTGGGTAACTCAAGTTCGGGTAATAGGTAGCGGGTATTTTGCCCAGGCCCACAAGTGATCATCAACTAAGAAAAGCACAATAAAATGTGAATCATCTGCCTTTGGCATTAACTTTGCACTCCTAGCTCGAAGGATAATCCTACCTTGGCAATTGAGCAATCATGGCTAAAGAAACATTGGCTCCATCTTTCCAGCACCATTGACCACCAAAGATAGACAAAACCCATCAAGCACACATAAGGGCCAGCTCTTTCTGCAAGCTGAGCAGTGTCTTTTCAGTGATTCGGTCATCCATTACCTTGCTCCATTACGATGTTCACAAAGCATTATCAACCTTCTTCATCCATATTTGGGTCCTGACACATGTTAGGCATTTCAAAGTCCAGCAACCACTCTAGCAGAAGCATCATACCTCCCAAATGTGGTAAACTAAAGGCTGGCTAATGTGGGATGTACTGTAACAGAAACCCAGAAAGCGTGAACGTGGTCACGAGACTTCAGTTCAAGGTGAAGTCAATGTTTCATGTGCCACAAGTGACTCTCCCTTTACAGCCTTATGGGCCACACACAATGCTAGCATGGCATCAGTGGAAGGTAAATGTGAAAAAACCTTCCCAAGTCCAAACTTTGATAACTATGAATAACGACGACATTGAGGATAATGGAATTCACCATGCTTGTATCTAAAGATGAGTGTTTCAGAAAAAAGACATAAGGACATGTGTTTATCGGTAATATACAGCAAATGAATATAAATGCAGCAAAGGTCTAGAAAAGTAAAACCAGGAAGCATTGATCAATTAATGAACTTGTTAATTATCCACAAATTCAAAGCCACAGCCGATCTAAACTCCCCGGCTTTTATTCGGGAGTGGAGATTATAGGGTCTCAAATATTCTGCGGCAAATTCTTATAGCGGTCAATGCAAGAGCAATGTGTAAAAGAGGGAATTGTGCTAATGCCACAAAAAAGGCAATATGACTTGTACGGCTGTACCACATGCATAAAAATAAAAATATATACTATAAGTTCATATGTTACATAGAGACACCAAATTTGTACCAACATAATTCCTATACAAGCAGTGAGACACATGTAGCAGGTCAAAACTGAAGTTGAATGTGCTACAAACTTACTAAATCAGTTTGCTTAATTTAAAGCACACATTTGTTTAGTTCCTTACTTAAGTAGATAACAAGTTAAATAAAGTAATCTCATTTTGCAGTAGTTAATACCATCTAATTAGAAAATGGTATGACACCAACATGCACCAATGGTTACAGAAACTAAAAAAATCACTATTCCCACTAGTCAAGCTTCCCTGACACGAGAGAACCAATTGTTCACTCTCCAAATGGGTATGTATATTAGGCAAAGGAAGTTTAAGGGCTCATTCACAAGGTTACCAGGTGTATTTGTTATGGTTTAAGTATAGGAAAACAATGTTGTTATCTAGGTGATTGGGTGCTACCATAGTTCCCATTGTAAAGACTAGAACCTAACAGGTTAACAGTCAATAAAAAGAACAAGCCACAGGAGCAGTTACTCAAACTCTGTAGGCTACAAGTTTGTGCAATATTTGTACAAGAGAAACTGCAACACCTAAAGTTTGGAACAGCTTATTGGGCTGCTTTGCTTAAAGGTAAACACAGACGTAGCTTCTCTTCTTTTTTTTCTTTTTTTTTTGCAAACGAACTGTAATCGGTTTTTCTAAGAAGCTCACAAGGAGGAGTTTTTTCCCTTTTCAAGTGTTCAGTTCCGCCTCTGCCTTTACTCGCGCGATGTTGTTTCTTGGCTGAGGGGCTGCCATCCCACAGCAAAGCACTCCTCCCCCCGCCAGAGGACTGGCAGCCACCCCTCCCTCCCCCAACCCCAGGCCACCCTACCAGAGCACCCCCTCTCTCCGGGCAACTTCTTGTGCAGGAGACCCACCCTGGCGCGCGCCTCCTCCATAGGAGTGTCTCCTCTGCCGAAGCGCTTCCCTGCTGGCACATCCATGGCAGTAGCAAAGGAATGTGATGCCACATCAGCGTGCGACGGCATCAAAGAGCAGGTAAACTTTTGCCAGCTTTTACTTCTTGAAAAGATAACTTATGAAAAAAAAACAAACTTCTTGCAAAAGCTCCCGAAAGTCAAGTGGTTCCAAACAGGGCAAATACTCTATAGCACTTGCTGCTTACTGACCTTAACGTATCAATGCTTGAATAAGGGATCACATGCATTCAAAATAATTTCCATCCTCTTTCTACCATAAGCCCATTGTTTCTTCTCAAGATATCGATACACTGCTCTCCTGCATGTTTGAGAAAAAAATCTCAATTTCTAGGAAATATTTCAAAAATTGTCTAAATGATGAGATCGGCATAGAAAAGCTTAACATATACAAGCTAGCTAAAAAATTAGTCTCGATTTATGGCACATTGTATGTTCAGCATGTAAACCTAAAAGAATTTAGTCACAACAAAATGAATACTCTTGTTCAATTATGCTAGTTTAGTCTTAAAAATACTACAATTAATAGATACACCTGACATGGTAAGCATGTAAGGTTGCCAACCCAACAATAACAAAACTTGAGCTTTCAACGAATGATAGGCAAACAATAAATGGTACTTTTTGTGTCACAATTTCACAACATAACTCGTTATGGTGTATTGGACACAAACTGAAGCAACACTACAGTGACTACGTTACCCCTGAGTGGCTGAGTTGCAGTTTCTACATTGCTTCCCTTGGTGTCAACTCTCCCTCTTCTAAGCATCCTCCTTCCCTTGCTACTTCAAGGCAACTGTGACCTTTGATACATCATTAATTATCACTAACGACGCAATTGTGGCTAAAGAAACAACACTGCCTCCATCTTACCAGCACTACTGTCCGCTAACAACCAACATAACCCAACTCATGCCACGGCAAGCTTCAGCTGCAAGCCAAGCAGTGACTATTCAAACTTCGGCGGCTGCCTCGCTTGCTATAAACACCCCACTAATATCTCTACTAATCCTGGAAGGTCCAAAAAGTCCAACAGATTAGCAAGCTCCAAACTAAAACATCCATATACATAGGTGAAAACGTCTAGCACTTATGAAACCTTAATGTGTATTTGTTATGGTTTAAGTATAGGAAAACAATGTTGTTATCTAGGTGATTGGGTGCTACCATAGTTCCCATTGTAAAGACTAGAACCTAACAGTCAATAAAAAGAACAACCCACAGGAGCAGTTAAACACTGTAAGCGATAAGTTTTTGCAATATTTGTACAAGAGAAACTGCAACACCTAGAGTTCGGAACAGCTTATTGGCCTGATTTGCTTAAAAGCTAAACACAGAAGTAGATTCTCATTACTTAAGGTTTTTCTTTTTTTTGCAAATGAACTATAATCGGTTTTTCCAAGAAGCTCACAAGGAGGAGCTTTTTTCCCTTTGCAAGTGTTCAGTTCCGCCCCTGCCTTTAGCCCTTTACTCGCGCAATGTTGTTTCTCGCCTGAGGGGCCGCCATCCCACAGCAAAGCACTCCTCCCCCGCCTAAGGACTGGCAGGCACCCCCCGGCCACCCTACCAAAGCACCTCCCTCTCCGGGCAACTCCTTGTGCAGGAGACCCACCCTGCCGTGCGCCTCCTCCATATGAGTGTCTCCTCTGCCGAAGCACCTCCTTGCTGCCACATCCATGGCTGTGGCGAAGAATGTGATGCCACATCAGCGTGCGGCGGCATCAAAAAGCAGGTAAACTTTTGCCAGCTTTTACTTCTTCAAAAGATAACTTACGAAAAAAAACAAGCTTCTTGCAAAAGCTCCCGAAAGTCAAGTGGTTCCAAACAGGGCAAATACTCTATAGCACTTGCTGCTTACTGACCTTAATGTATTAATGCTTGAATGGGGGATCACATGCATTCAAAAAAATTTCCATCCTCTTTCTACCATAAGCCAATTGTTTCTTCTCAAGATATAGATATACTGCACTCCTGCACATTTGAGAAAAAACTCTCAATTTCTAGGAAATATTTCAAAATTGTCTAAATGATGTGATCGGCATAGAAAAGCTTAACATATACAAGCTAGCTAAAAAATTAGTCTTGATTTATGGCACATTGTATGTTCAGCATGTAATCTAAAAGAATTTAATACTATACAATTAATAGACACACCAGACATGGTAAGCATGTAAGGTTGCCAACCCAACAATAAAAAACTCAAAGCTTCCGACGAATGGCAGGCAAACAATAAATGGTACTTTTTTGTGTCACAATTTCACAACATAACTCATTATGGTGTATTGGACACAAACTGAAGCAACACTACAGTGACTACACTACCCCTGAGTGGCTGAGGTGCAGTTTCTACATTGCTTCCCTCGTGTCAACTCTCCCTCTTCTAAGCATCCTCCTTCCCTTGCTACTTCAAGGCAACTGTGACCTTTGATACATCATTAATTATCTCTAACAACACAATTGTGGCTAAAGAAACAACACTGCCTCCATCTTACCAGCACTAATGTCCACCAACAACCAACATAACCCAACTCATGCCACAGCAAGCTTCAGCTGCAAGCCAAGCAGTGACTATTCAAACTTCGGCGGCTGCCTACTTTACTAATCCTGGAAGGTCCAAAAACTCCAACAGATATTTTAGCAAGCTACAAACTAAAACACCAGTATACATAGGTGAAAACATCTAGCACTAGAGCATCTCCAACAACTCCTCAAATAAGGTTGCTATTCTTATTAATTTGGCAAAAACACAAAAATCCCTCTCCAATAACTCCTCAAACCAACTTGCTATTTATCCCAAGTTCCTATTCACGGGCCTCGCGCGCGTATATCCGCGCGCGGAAAGGACTTGCTATCGAGAGAAGTTAGCGGGGCTCTTCGTTTCTTAACGGGGCTCTTCGTTCGTTTAGCAGGGCTCTTCGTTCTCTTAGCTGGCCTCTTCATTCATTAGCGGGCTTTTTCGTTTTGGCAAGTGAGTTTTAAGGAGTTGTTGGAGATAAGTCTTTTTTTCACTTGCCAAACAAATTAGCAACTTGCTAAAACTCAAGATTTGGCAAGTCAATTTTAAGGAGTTGTTGAAGAGGGATTTTTGTGTTTTTGCCAAATTAATAAGAATAGCAACCTCATTTGAGGAGTTGTTGGAGATGCTCTTATGAACGAAGAGCCCCGTTAAGAAACGAAGAGCCCCACTAACTTCTCTTGATAGCAAGTCCTTTCCGCGCGCGAGGCCCGTGAATAGGAACTTGGGATAAATAGCAAGTTGGTTTGAGAAGTAGTTGGAGAGGGATTTTTATGTTTTTGCCAAATTAATAAGAATAGCAACCTCATTTGAGGAGTTGTTGGAGATGCTCTTATGAAACCTTAATGTGAAGCCTCAGCACCCGTGGTTAATAACTTAGATTGTAACAAGAGTAATTAAACACCTCAAATCATGCTAGGTCAGATAAAATGGCATCACATCTAGATCGGCTGCATAACCTTACAAGTTGTGCCCCCCAGTCCCCCATCCATGTATAAATCCTAGCATTGCCCACATTGCTAAAGCCGGCGTGCTGTAACAGAAACTTGGTATAGCTAAGCAAAATGTGCCATGAGACGCTACAGAGGCAACTAGGTGCAATGAAACATGGCAACATACCTCAGAACGCCGGAGACGACGATTCAGTGGCCAGGGGAGACGCCCTCCAACCCCCAGGCCCCAGGAAACCTCCTCGAGACTATGGGACTGCAAAACATGGCACAATCTGGAGGTGGCGCGGCCGCCGGCCGGTAGGACTGCGCGGAACGCGGCGGGCGGCAGAGGTGACGAACGCGGCGGGCGCCAAGAGGTGCGCGCAGGCGAACCCCGCAGCCGCCTCCAGCGTCGGCGCCACCGCCGCACTCGACACCTCGCGCCCAAAGACCATGGCGCCCTTCACTGATGCCCCGGCTGCTGCTCATGTATGCGTTCCCTGCAGCTATCACAACCTTGCCCGCCCCCCGCGCTCAGATCCAGCGCTTAGGGTTCGAGCCTTCGAAGGGAGCAGTCGATTGCGCCGCTATTTCGGCCTGCAAGTGGATGAACATTGAACAGGTTAATCGGGCGAGGATGATGGAATTCGGATATTTACCAGATTTTTAATTATTTTTGACACACTAAAATGCCACCTTTAGAATGGTTTTGACTTTTGCGACTTCAAAAGGCCGTGGGAAGGGAGCATGGGGAGAAAAATTCTAGAAAAACATGTTATTTGGCTTCTAATCTAATTTATTGGTCATAGTAGAATAAGTGAATACATAATACTCCTTCCGTTTACAAATAATTTATTTTTTAATTTTAAAAACTATGTTTGACCATGATATTTATATAAAATTTTTGAATAAGACAAATAGTCAAACGTAGTTATTAAAAGTAGAAAAGGAAAGTTATTTGTGAACGGGAAGAGTAAAGATCTTTTTAAATTGGACGCTTTGAATCGTGATTTGTCGTGGTGATTTGGGAGCGTGAGACCTTAGCTTTATATCTTCTTTTATCTCCTTGCTGTTTTTTTCTCTCCCTTGGATCATGTCTTTCTTTTCTCACCTTAGCTTTTTACCCGTCACCTGTCCCCCATCGCTCTGCCCTGCCCTTTTCTTCGTTCTCGCCCTCGTCGCCAATCACTGTCCCATTACGTTGAGTTATGGTTCATAGGAGCTCCGTGGCCACACGCATGGAGCTCCACTGAACCCTGGCGTCCCCATAGGTAGTGGGACCACCTTCTCCTCCTGTCCCCTGCATCAAATTGGGGCCATGATGCCCCTGTCCCTCCCTAACCTTGTTTACCTCCACCACATCTAAGGCCCCTAAGCCTCTCGGCTACCATCATTTTATAACGCATACCATGTTATAATAATTGTCTCAGGGCAATTCATTAAACTCTCGTCTCTCTCTTGAACCCTAGATATAGGAGCTCTTGGTCCTCATTTTTCTCTTCCCTAAAGCTGACAAGTAATAAAAAACTCATGGCAATACAAGTAGGATACCGGTTGGAGTATGCAGAGAGAGAGAAAATAATGCCTCGTTTAGATTGCAACTTTTTTCACTCTCTCTCTCCATCACATCAAGTTTTTACCCATATGTATGGAGCATTAAATATAAGTAAAAAAATAACTAATTGTACAGTTTAGTTGTACATCACGAGATCTAATCTATTGAGCCTAGTTAGTCCACGATTGGACAATATTTACCACATACAAACAAAACGTGCTACTTGCAGAGTTAAAATTTTTCCACCTTTTTCTCCAATCTAAACAAGCCCTAAATATGCATGAATCCACGTCTCTCTACCTATCCCTCTCTTTCCTCCAAGTCAAAAAATCCACTCAAGTTAAAAAAAAAAAATCCATATAACACTGTATGAGACTAACACATGAGACCAAATAACATTAATAATACTTAGCAGCCCAATACCGTAATTATCCATTCTTCCGTGTTCTCCTTCCCGGAGCCTCGCCGCCGGCACCGGCGAGAAGGTTCGATTCGGGGAAAGAGAAGCAGAATGGGTGAGTTCGACGACTACTGGGCGCGGGCGTACAGAGGCGACTCCGGGGTCCCGCACTCCGACCCGCAGCGTCTCGTTTCCACCTGGACGGGCGCCTTCGCCCTCGGCGCCGCGGCCTGCGTCCGTCACCATGCCTCCGCGCTTGCCTCTCACTTCAAGTCCCTACCCGCCAGGTGAGCCTCGGCACCCACGCGCGCTTGCGCTTAGAGTTCGTTCCAGTTCTCCTGTTCTAGATAGATATGACTGGGCCTAGTCCTGCATGTATGTGCGATTAATGTGATGTGCGGAGCTTGTTCTGGATGAGATGCTTGTTCTTAAACCAGCGGTGCAATTGCAATCAAGACTTTGGACTTGTGTGTAAGTGTAAAGGTTGCGTGAATTTAGTATATTGACCAAGCAACTAGATACCTCTTATGTTTGGACCTAAAAAGTTCTTTATTGGACATACTCTGTGTCTATGAACTGCTTTTACTCTACAATGGATCAAGAGATATTTTGAGGGTCTGGTCCATGGTACATTATTGACCTTTCCATTTCTGATAACTTGACATTTGCTAACAATTCTTAAACCCAGACTTCATATGCAACCAACAACTAACTATTCATATCTTGATCTTGTATAACTACCACCAGTCCATTACTTTGTGATTATGCAAGTATAAGACAACACCATGGTATATCGTCTTGGTACACTCTCCCTAACCATTTTGGTTTGTCAGTGAATTGTTGTTTAGGCATAAATATCACATTTTAGGTGAATATCCAATACATATACTCTGTGCATGTGTGGCCAAATTTAATCAGACCTAGAAAGTTCCGCATTGATCTTCAATCTCTTTCTGGTACCAAACATGCAGATTTGTTTTGAGGGTGCATAATATTTCTGATGGGTGTATTGTGCTTCATCTATGCTACTAATTCTATTTTTGGATGGGAAGACCATAGGGTGGGGTCCTATTGTTAATTTGACCTAAATTAAATATGTGTGAGAAAAGAAAGTAACTAAGTTGATGTGGCAGAGCAACACAGTGCTTGTAAAAGACTAAGACATGGTCAAGTGCTTTAGATGTATACGCTTATCACAACGTGTTTGGTGAACTCTAGTTGGCGACGTTGTCTCTTTCTGCACCCTCCATCCTTAACACGCGGCCGCGGCCGCCCTGCCGGTGTGTGTGCGAGTGTGAACCAATCACGACACTAATAGCATGAAACGTGTGTGAGGAGCAAAAAGACACAAAGGACAAAACTCACAAACATGTGTTGTGTCTGCAGTGCGCTGATTTTCATCTTTATCACCACGTGTTTGGCGAACTCTAGTTGGCGAGGTTGTTTAACATGTGGTCATGGCCACCTTGCTGTGAACCAGTCATGTCACAAAAAGCATGAAGCGCGTGTGTGAAGAGCAAAAAGACACTAAGGACAAACTCACAAACATGTGTTGTGTCTCTAGTGCGCCGACTTCCATCTTTATCACTACGTATCTGGCAAACGCTAGTTGGCAAGGTTGTCTCTTTCTGCACCGTTCATTCTTAATGCGTGGTTGCAGCTGCCTTGCTGGTGTGTGTGTGTGCGCGCACGAACTCGTCATGACACCAACCGCGTGGAGTGTGCGTGTGAGGAGGAGCAAAAAGACTTTAAGGGCAAAACTCACAAATGTGTGTCTGCACTGTGCCGACTTTCACCCTGCTGGTGTGTGTGAGGGCGAACCAGTCATGACAAGGACATCAGGAAGCGCGCTTGAGGTGGAGCAGGAAGACAGAAAGGACAAAAGTCACAAACGTGTGTTGGTGCACCAACTTCTACCTTTATCACTACATGTTTGGCGAATGTTGGTTGGTGAGGTTGTCTCTTTCTGTGCCCTTTGTCCTTAAAACATGACTGCGGCTGCCCTGCTGGTGTGTGAGTGCAAACCAGTCATGACACGTACATCATGAAGCGCGCATGTGAGAAGCAAAAAAGACACAAAGGACAAAACTCACAAACCTGTGTTGTGTTAGCAGCGACGGCTTCCATCATTATCACTACATGTTTGGTGAACGTTAGTTGGCGTGGTTCTCTTTCTGCACCCTCCGTCCTTAAGACATTGCCGTGTCTGCCCTGCTGGCATGTTAGTGTGAGCTAGTCACAACACGAACAATACGAAGACCACGTGTGAGGAGAAAGACACAAAGGACAAAACCTTGTGTTTGCAGTGCGCCGACTTCCTTTATCATTACGTGTCTGGCGAACGCTAGTTGGTGAGGTTGTCTTTCCTGCGCCCTCCATCCTTAAGACGTGGCTGCAGCCGCCCTGCTAGTGTTTGTGAGTGCGAGCCAATCATGACATGGACACCGTGAAGCGCGCACATGAGAAGGACAAAACTCACAAATGTGTGATGCCTGCAATGCGCCGACTTCCATCTTTATCACTACGCATTTTGGCGAATGCTAGTTAGCGAGGTTGTCTGTTTCTGCCCCTCTTAGTCCTTAAGGTGTGGCCACGGCCATCATGCTGGTGTGTGAGTGCAAACCAGTCACAGCATAGACAACATGAAGCTCGCATGTCAGGAGGAGCAAAAAGACACAAATGACAAAACTCATAATTGTGTGTTGTGTATCCAGTTCTTCGACTTCCATCTTTATCACTACATGTCTGGCGGATATTAGTTGGCGAGGTTCTCGTTCTGCACCCTCCACCCTTAAGACGTGGTTGCATCCACCCTGCTCATGTGTGTGTGCGAACCAGTTACGGCACGAACAACATGAAGCGCGTGTGTGTGGAGCAAAAAGACACGAAGGACAAAACTCACAAACATGTCTTTTGTTTGCATCTGCGGTACGCCGACTTCCATCTTTATCACTACGGGTCTAGCGACATTGGTTGAAGTTCTCTCTCTGCACCCTCTATCCTTAAAACACACCGTAGCCGCCTGGCCGGTGTGTGTGTCCGAAAGTGCGAACTAGTCACGGCACAGACAACATGAAGCGCGCGTGTGAGGAGCAAAAAGACATAAAGGACAAAACTCTCAGACCTATGTTGTGTTTGAAGTACGCCGATTTCCATCTATATCACTACACATTTGGTGAATGCTAGTTGGTGAGGTTGTCTCTTTCTGCGCCCTTATTCCTTAAGAAGCTGTTGCATCTGCCCTGCCGGTGTGTGTGAGTGCGAACCAGTCACGGCCCGAACAACATGAAGCGCGTGCGTGAGGAGCAAAAAGATACAAAGGACAAAACTCACAAACCTGTGTTGTGTCTGCATTGTGCCGACTTCCATCTTTATCACTATGCGTTTGACGAATGCTAGTTGATGAGGTTCTCTTTCTGCGCTCTCCGTCCTTAAGATGCGGCCATGGCCATCCTCCTGGTGTGTGTGAGTGCGAACCAATCACGGCATGAACAACATGAAGCGCGCGTGTGAGGAGCATAAAGACAAAGGACAAAACTCACAAACATGTGTTGTGTCTGCTGTGCGCCGACTTCCATTTTTATCACTAGGTGTCTGACGAACGCTAGTTGGCAAGGTTGTCTCTTACTGTGCCCTCCGTCCTTAGGACATGGCCGCGGACGCCTTGTTGGTGTTTGTGAGTGCGAACCAGTCACGGCATGGACAAAATGAAGCGCACACGTGAGGAGCAAAAAGACACAGCAAGACAAAACTCACAAACGTGTGTTGTGTCTGCAGTTCGCCGACTTGCATCTTTATCACTACGCGTCTGGTGAACGCTGATTGGCGAGGTTCTCTCTTTCTTCGCCCTCTGTCGTTGAAATGTGGCCGCGGCCCCCTGTTGGTGTGTGTGAGTGCGAACCAGTCACGACACAGACAGCATGAAGCGTGCGCATGAGTAGTGCTCGGTATATAATTGCATGAAATATGCGACATCTTTGGTGAATATGTGCTAAGTGATGCTCTTTGTTGGGCCAAACACTAGGCCACCCCAGTGACTACTGTAATCAGCATTAGGATTGTCAAATCAGTCATCAAATTTGTTGGTGTTAGAGTGTGCAGCAGATACCGTCCTAGCTCGCTATACCCACGAGCCAACGCCCCTCAGGCCCAGGTCCATCGGAGCCTAGAACATATCCAGGTATTGGGCCTAACTCAACTCAAAATACTAACCTGATAGGTGAGGGCTGTATATGTTGTGCTCCTCCATCATCAATTACCGATGTGAGACTAAACCTAACAATCTCCGACCATGGGCTCCGATATCACTTGTTATAGTGCGCAGTGGATACTAGCCCAGGTCGCTATACCCATGAGCCAGCGCGCCTCGGGCCCAGGTCCATCGGAGCCCACAACATATCCAAGCATTGGGCCTAACTTAATCCAAAAGACTAGCCTAATAGGTAAGAGCTGCCCCTGCCTTATATGTTGCGCTCCTCCACCATCAATTACCGATGTGGGACTAAACCTACCAGTTGGATTCTAATCATGATAGTAGTATCACGGTGCACTATATCCTCAGGGCAGGGATCGAGGAAAGAAGATTAAGTTAGCACATCGACCCCACTACACAGAGGTTCTATTCACCATGATTCTGTTTCACCATGATTCTCTAAATGCATATCCGTTGCCTCAAGCTCATGCAAATTGCCGAAGAGGAATGTTGTCCACCAACTAGACTATGTTTTGGCCA
The DNA here is from genome assembly GCA_015844335.1 of Chrysopogon serrulatus. NCBI lineage: Eukaryota > Viridiplantae > Streptophyta > Magnoliopsida > Poales > Poaceae > Chrysopogon > Chrysopogon serrulatus. The sequence continues at coordinate 229,249 of JADLZL010001757.1, read as the reverse complement.
TGTCCTTCAACAAATTTCTCGATTGGGTGGTCTCCGACAATTTTTGCCTATTTGTTAAGGAAGGCAACAGAGATGGGCTTTATTCCAAGTTAACGGTGTTCAATGAGAGCTTTGGCAGTGTGCTGTCTAGTATGTGTCATGTTTGGCCACATTGGCATCCTACTTTAGATTACCCACCACATGTTGTGGAGACCATTTGTACATAGTAATCCATAGCACACTGCCGAACCATAGTGTTTGTCCTATAAACTAAAAGAAACAGAACTCTTCCACATTATTATCATTGCAACAGACAGGTTGGTAGGTGGCAAAGGTGAGTTAATCATTCTAAGTGAACTTTGACATCATTTTCCAGTGTGTTTGTTGGCGCTGTGTACTTAGCAGCCAGCAAGGTGCATCTATGTCGTGCATCATGTAAATTAAAACCAACAGAAGTATTCCCTTGACAATAACAACCAAACATATCACATTTACTGATAGTTTTACCTTATAAAATGCCTCCTCAATGTATGCCACTGCACTTATTGGAATTGAGGCACACATGTGGAATGTGAGAGGTAAACTACCATTCAAAGCGAATAGCTCCAAGTGAGCCCTAAAAGTGGTCTGTCTGGTGTGTGCTACAGGTGTGTGTCTGCAAAATTCAAATTGGGCAGCAAGAGGCTATCTGTATACAGTAAGTAGTTTTCATTGGTACATGTCTGCATTATACTATGCAGGTTGCAAACTACTACATCTGCCTCTGTCCACAAATTTAAGCATTTGTAGTGTTCAAATTTTTTTCCGCAAACGTAAGCTTGTGTTCCCTACTTGAACACTCCCCTCCCTCATCATTTAATTAATGTTTGCCATTTGAGGCATTGTTTACCTGAAGGGGAAGGTGTTGATCACTTGATTGAGAACTGGGGTATCATGATCATTTCCTCAATTCCTCTCATTAATCTGTCCCAAAAAATCCTAGAAATGCTTACATTTATGGATCGAGGAAGTGTGATCAGGCTTTGCTTTATGATGACTGCCAACCATCAATTATACTTATCGATCTCTAACAAAACGTGTTCAATGTGTGTTGCATTGAGGTACACACTGCAAAGGTTGATAATCTGTCAACAATTACAGTGGCATATTTGACTACTAAATATTAAATATTGTGGAGGTCTTAAAATGATCTTAAGTTAGGAAGAAATGAAGAAACCAAGGGCGTTTTTAGTTGCCTCCTTTATTAATGCAGCTGAAATAAAAACGAGTTTCAGTTGGAATGGAAGGGGATAGATATTTTATCTTGTGTCAGTCATTTAGTTGCGCATTGATTTGAAAATCACATGGTCAGTAATGCAAAACCATCCAGAACTGTTGTTAGTATAGGTCAATTACAAACTTGACTGATCTTTCTTGCAGTGCTGGCTGAATTACTGAAGTTTGGGAACTTCCTATTTTGACCACTTTTTGAACGATATATGATATCATTGGGCTCTTGGACCACCAAACACACAAAGAAAAAGAGCAAAAAAGAGAGAAAAGGAAAAAAACAGAACAAAAACTCATTAAGGTAACCTAAACAGACTAAACAAAGATTACAAGCTGTTAAGCCAAGACCAAAATTGTAAAATCTTGAGGATGTGTATCTGTTATTCCCCCAGATGTACTGCCATGAATCTTTTTTCCTCGTTGTGAATGAATGGTATATTTTCTTACAAAATCTCTCGATGTTATGCTGTATGTATGGAATCCCATTTGTTAACGCGGTTGTTTTCCTTGCCCAATACAAGTTCATTGACATATGAAACCATTTTTCCATTTATCTCAGCTGGCAAGACATGACATTGGTGCTAGATCAAAAGCGCTGGAAGAGAATTCTCGAGAAGAAGCAACAAGCTTAAGGTGAGATGATTTCTACTGTCATATTAGCATTAGTTGATGCACCTGCTCATACTTAAGTCAGTGGGATACACTTTTTATCAGATGATGACAGTTGATACCAATCATGTCATGTTTTAACATGTTTCTGTTTCCTCGTGTGTACTGTCCAACTCCTTGGATCAGTTGACTGAACTTGTGTAAAGTCATCAATTGTGGCACAGAAAGTTTAAGAGCTCTCTCTCTCTCTTTCTTCTATCAGTTGAGGTTCTACTTTTGCCTTGTGTAGTGTTAAAACCCTGTGAAAATGAATGGATTGTGTAAAAAACTATCCCTATTTTTGTGTTTGCTCCAGCTCAAATCCTCAGATGATGTTCAGAATGACTGTCCATTCGTAGAATCTCTATGATCTTTTCAACATGTGATGTGTTATCTAGCGTCTGCAGCATTGGTGCAATTGTGTACTCCAAATAAGTTCTATTCTTTCTGTTCCAAATACAAGACGCTTTAGGTTTTCTTGATACATATATTTTGCTATGCATCTAGAAAAGCTAAAGAATCCTATAGTTTGGAATGGAGGGAGTACCATCGACCTTACAGGTTATAGTTGCTTAGTTACTGATTTACCTGCTCCTTGCATTGCCATTTACCAAGATGAGGAATTGGGTATCCATTTGCCCATAAGGAATCCGAAAAGGCTAAACTCTTGTGCTCACTGGCTGCATGTATCTACATATTGTATCTGTTTAGAACAGGGCATATGATGCAGCTCAATTATAATTGTATAATATAGTGGATGATGCACCATTCCGGTGGATGATGTGCCATTCTGTTTGGTTGTTAGTGCATCAGGATATTTTCTTAGATAATATCTGTGAGCTGCAGAGCCTTGGGACCTGTTCCACATGAAATCCGAATGGCATCCACAAGGGAAGAACTTGCGGACTGTCAGGACATGTCAAAAGTAGTCCCTCTGAAGGGTTTATATATGTATGATCAACTGAGAGGACCTGGCCTTTCATTGACATATAGCTAGAAAAGCAACTGGAAGTCACCATGTGCTTGAACCACAAATTTGAACCTTCTGGATTCCCAAGTTCCAGTGAATAATTTGTGAGAATGAGTGGTTTGTGTTTTTTTTTCTCACAAGGATTCAAAACGAGTAGTTTGTCATTCTTTATTTTCACAAATGCATTTCAGCTTATAAGTCAACAGTATTTTCTTTCACACGTAATCAGCCGTTTCTATAGTGTTTTGGCTTATCAGCCGACTTATAAATCCTGCCGAATAGCTTATTAGTTTATAATGTTCGACAGCTAGCATCTCTGTTGCTTTATTGGTACAATTACATAGAGTTGTGAAGATTGAAACATGTTTTGCTAGTGAAAATAACCAATCATTCTTCAGCAGGCTGGAAGCAATGCTACTCTCCCTCGCTGCCTCTCTCTTTCCTTGCGCAGTGCTTGGAGCCGGACTAGAATTTAGACACACACCACCTTCTCTTGTTGCATTTCTTTCCTCTGAAGCGTCGGCGAGCTTGTTAATTACGTAGTAGAAGAGACCGTAGCACTGTTTCCTATCGATCTGCAGCACTACTTTCTTCTCCAGAATCCACATATGACGATGACCCAAGCAAGCCATGGGAGAAGATAACAGGATTATAATAAAACAGGAGGTCCACGCTTTTGAACTTCCATAGTTTAGTATTGGTATTGGACACTGAAGTTGATGACGGAAAATGCTAACCCAGAGGGCAGAGGCATGTGCGTGCCTGCGTGGTCTCAAACAAAATTATAAGTAGATGAGCGCAGAACTTTTGCATGTTCACTGAAACAAACGCAACTTGCAATTTGCAAACAAATGGTCCTGTCCACTCACCATTCCCCTCTGCAAGAAGCACTGTGTTTAGTTTGCAACTCTTCATCAGTTCTGCAAAGGTTTTTCAGCGGTCATTGGGCCCATCATGGTGAAGAAAGAAATGCCTGTTAGGGACTACTTGAAAGAAGCTAACATGGTCAAACTTAGATCATCATATTTCAGGCCGGTTGCAGTACTTGCTAACGTTGACCGTGTTCAATGTGTGTGGCGAACGCTTCCTATTTTTGTGCTAAAGGGTAAGCATGAGCTTCCTGTAGCTCTTCTGGAAACAGAACCAACCACTGTTCTAGGCTTCTAGCTCGTTACATTCGCAGCATAAATACCATTCTCGTTCCATTTAGGAGTTCATTTCATCTTATATTTTACACCAATAATTATTTCCTTAAATTCTCTGTGATCACCCAACGGATTGTATTTTAGATAAAGGGAGTTTATTTCATTGAGCAAATGAAAAATGTCCCGGTCTCTATATCCAATGATATATGCGACCGATAATTATTACAAATTGCACTCTAGGGTAGACTCCGTCAACCCTAAAAGTACGCACACCCAAACAGCCAGACAAAACGGCTGAGATAAAGCAAAAAGTTTTCATAGACTCAACCTATTGCTAAACCTCCAGCCATGCTTGGCGAAGATTTCCATTGTCAAGGTTTCCAAAAGACGGCATGCATTTCGTAGGGAGATCCGCCTCTCCTCCTTCTGAAACAGTGACCATGTCCTGGTCCAGTAAGTACCCCTGTATATAACCTGCATAAAAGAACAAATTGGTGTTTTGTCAAAAACAACATCGTTCCGGCTTAACCATATGGCCCAACACATGGCACCTGCTCCCACAAGAACTAGATAAATATTGTGTGTCGCTAAATTCTGTAGCCAGGTACCGAACATATGTGCAACACTTAGAGGGGGTTTTAGACCAAAAGTTAATTCTATTAGACGCCAAACAAACTTAGCTAGAGCACAATCGAAGAAAAGATGTTGTATAGTCTCTAAATGATTACAAAAACAACACTTCTCATTTCCATGCCAATTTCTTTTAGCTAAGTTGTCTTTAGTGAGTGTCACTCCTCTATAAAGAAACCAAAGGAAGACTTTTACCTTTAAAGGAATTTTAAGCTTCCATAGGAATTTATTATGAGGTACACTATCTACGTCTAGCATTGCATTATACATAGAACTAACTGAGAATTGTCCACTTGTATTCAGTGACCATCTAAAAATATCGGGTTGATCATTTAAATTCAAATCTGCAACACGTATCACTAAACTATTCCAATCATTTAGATTTCGGTCTACTAGAGTTCTCCGAAAGGAGATGTTTAGAGGCACAGTGCTTAAGATATCAAAGTCTGTAGCACTCTTCCTTCGAACAATGTTATACAAGTTTGGATATTGCTCTCTTAAAGTGGTTGAACCTAACCGGGTGTCCTCCCAGAAACCTAATTTGCATGCCATTTTGCAATCTGAAATTCCCAAAAGATAGGAATTGATTTTTGACATTCATTAGTCCTCTCCGAATTGAGAGTCACCTGGCTTTTTATCCACTTGAGTAATTGATTTAGTACTAAGATATTTATTTCTAAGTAACTGTTGCCATGCTCCATCCTCATTTATTAACTTGTATAACCACTTGCTAAGCAAACATTTATTCTGGATTTCCAAATCTAGAATACCTAGACCCCCTTGATCCTTAGGTCTACAAATGATACTCCATTTTGCTAGCCTATACTTCTTTTTATGATCATCCCCTTGCCAAAAAAATATTGATCTATAGAAGTTCAACTTGCGGAGGATGCCCTTAGGTATTTCATAAAATGACATCATAAAAAGAGCCAAGCTAGATAGAACCGAATTTATTAGAACTAAACGACCACCATATGACCAAAAGCTTACCTTTCCAACAGCTAAGCCTTTTTTTCAAATTTATCTTCTATTATCTTCCAATCGGCATTACTAATCTTATTATGATGCATAGGAATACCAAGATAGCGGAAAGGATATTGTCCCATTCCACAACCAAAAAGTTGTGTATATTGATCCTCCCATTCTTTTGCTTCACCATAGCAGAATAATTCACTCTTATGGAAATTAATTTTCAAACCTGCTAATTTTTCAAAGGTACAGAGTAATAGTTTCATGTTTTTAGCTTGCTCAAAATCATGTTCCATAAAAAGTATAGTATCATCTGCATATTGCAAAATAGAGACCTCCATCAACTAGGTGTGGTACTAAACCAGTTATCTGTCCATCTTCTTTTCGCCCTTGATATTAATATAGCCAAAGATATCAACTACAAGATTAAAAAAGCAGGGGAGATAAAGGGATCTCCTTGTCGTAATCCTTTCTTAGTGCTGAAGTATGTACCCACATCATCATTCACTTTTATACCCACGCTTCCTTTACTTACGAACTGGCTTATCCATTGGCACCATTTTTCGGAAAACCTTTCATCCTTAGCGTTCTTTGGAGAAAAGTCCAATTTACTTTGTCATAAGCTTTCTCGAAGTCTAGCTTTAATATGACACCATTCAATTTTTTTCTATGGAGTTCATGTATTGATTCGTGCAATATTATCACCCCTTCCATTATGTTTCTTCTAGGCATAAAAAGCGGTTTGAGATGGGCTTATCAAATCCTCTGTAATTGTTGTAATCCTGTTAACAGCTACCTTTGTAAATATCTTAAAACTCACGTTAAGAAGGCAAATAGGGACGGAATTGCTTGATATGTGTGGCCTCTTTTTGCTTTGGTAACAGTGTTATAATACCAAAGTTAAGGCTAAAAGGTTTAGATCTCCATTATGAAACTCCTTAAATAAAGCCATGAGATCATGTTTAATAATTTCCCGAGCAGCTTGATAAAATTCCGCTGGGAATCCATCCGGTCCTGGTGCTTTATTGTGTTTCATTTGGAATATTGCATCTCTAACCTCTTTTTCAGTGAAAGGGACAATCAATTTCTCATTGTCTTCAACCGATACTTGTGGTATATCATTCCTCCTACTTTCATCCATAGTGAAGTCTTCACACTCATTAGGACCAAATAGGCCCTTGTAATATTGTGTGATATATGTTTTGAGTTGGTCGTCACCCTTTATTATGTGACTACCATCCTCAAGCTGAAAGATGCGTGTTTTCCGGTGTCTACCATTTGCTAACAACTGGAAATACTTTGTATTGCTATCTCCTTTCAATAGTTGTTCTGTTTTTGATCTTTGGTACCACCGTACTTCCTCTTCCCGCAATAACTGGACTAGCCTCTCTTTGAAACAGCACTTCAAATCAACTTCATGTTGTTGTAGCGCCATTAATTCAGCTTTTTTGTCCAATTGGTCTATCTTAACTGTGAGTTCATGTTTTTCCTTTTTTTTGTAAGCACCACTTGTATTTTTTTTGCCCATCCTCTCGGATATTGTCTGAGTCGTCTTATCTTGTTTTGCCAAACCTCTAATGGTGTGTTTCCCTTATTTTCATTTTGCCATACTTCTTTAACTAGATCGTAGAAACCATCTCTAAGTAGCCACCCAAGTTCAAACTTGAACATTTGGTTTTTGGATTGAGATGTTTCTCCAGTATCTAGTAATAGAGGAGTATGATCTGAGATTTCTCTAGTCAGAGCTTGCACAGTCACTTTAGGATACCTCAACTCCCAGTCAGTGCTTACTAGAGCTCTATCAAGCTTTTCAAAAGTGGGTGTTGGTAGGTTATTGGCCCACGTGAATTGACGTCCAGTGAGCTCGATCTCCTTTAAATCCAAACTGTTAATAACAGCATTGAATAGGAACGGCCAACGATCATCATATCTATTATTATTTTTTTCACTTGGGCTTCTAATAATATTAAAATCTCCCCCTAACAATAAAGGAAGTGATTCTGTGGAGCAACAATGTACCAACTCACGTAAGAAACTTTCTTTATATGCACTCTGGGCAGCACCATATACTGCTATTAGAATCCATTCAAAGTTGTCTATTTTATTTCTTAGCTTAAACTTCACATAGAAGTCGCCATGTGAAATATTTCCCACATCAAAAGTATCTAAATTCACACCTACTAAAATTCCTCCTGATCTCCCTTTCGGAGGTGACCAACTCCATAAAAAATTTTTGTCACCACAAAAATGTGATAATTCCTGTGACCTAAAATCATTCCGTCCTGTTTCTAAAATAGAAATAAAATCTAAACCTTCATCCATCATCGTATCTACAAGGAATCCAGATTTAGCCAAGTCCCGAAGACCTCTGCTATTCCAAAAAATCCCTTTCATTTTGAATGTCTTTTGTGATGCTGCACTTGTACTTTCTTTTTGTTTTTCTTGTGTGAGCCAGATTTTTTCTTCCTGAGGACGGTTTTAAAGTCACTCCAGTGACTACCATCCTCATCTAGAATATCTTTAGCAATATCACCAACTAAGTGGTGTATCATGTCATGGTTCAAACCTGAATCGCTATCGTTGTCACTCTCGTCTCCTGGTAAATGATGTGACAAATTACTATTTGAGTTTACATTTTCCGTAGGTACCACTAATCTATCAATTTCCAAATTTTTTATTTTTGTCACCCCTGTATGTGAATCGCTGCCCAAAGACACTCCTAAATTACTGATATTTGCAGCTATTTTTGAATCTGAAAAAGAGAGAAAAGATTTGCTAATTGACATACCAGGATTGTCTAGGTTCTGTTTAGCCTTCATCCTCTCTGCTCGCTCCAGGGAATGCTCATCAATGGAGTGCTCCCTTCTCTTGCTTCGCCTCAGTGAAGACTGCATGGGCTTTAACAGGTCCGGTACAACAATACCAGCAGCACCTATGTCCTTTGCCAGCATGACCTGTGCACTCATGGCCTGGAGAGGAACAGCTGTAGAAGAAGACGGTAAAGAGGACATAGGTATATCATTATTCTCCAAAACAGTATCTTTACTCCATTCACGAATTTCTTGGCTGAAATTTAAGGGTAAATTACCATTATGAAATTCGATATGAGAGTAGCTACTTTGGATAATTTGAAGTCCTCGTGACTACACCATCTTCAGCATTTTAGTTGATCATCTCCACCGCAGGCATTTCCTCCACTTGTTTACCATTTGGGTGTGGTGCATTTTGAGGTGGCTTTATGCCTGCTGCATCATTGTTATCATGATTTTGGTGCTCAGGTTTCCCATTGTTTGGTTCCTGGTCTTTTTTTTCTCTCCACTGCCCCCTGCTCCATCTTTGTCATTGTCAATGTCCATCTTGTTTTCAATCGGGACCTCATCACGACCCTCTACTGCAATGGGTAGGTTAAATAATCTATCTCCAATGACTACAGAGTCAATCTTGTTTGGCAAGAGGCTTGCATCCAAGACAAAGAATCTGCACTCTCCCGTATTCATTCCTAAGAGAACTAGCCATATCCACCATCATGGTCGCTCCCAAAGCATGGATCCTAGTGCCCAAAGGACTGAGAACTCCCGTAGCTTTGTTGGTAGGCGATAAATACGGATCCATACTCGTGGTAAGAGCTGGCCCTCCTCAACCTGGTTCCATTCCTCAAAGTGAACACTAACTCCATGTTCCTTGATGTCAGCCTTTCCAAAAGCCACCGACCTCTGCAGGTCTCCTCGAGATGGAAAAGGAACCACAAAAGAATTATTACCTTGTGGCGTGACCTCCCAATTCCATCTCTCCGGGATCGGGCGTCCCAAGTTCAGCCACCAAGCGTGCAATTGACAGTGTTCCTCCCTTGACAGTGACCAAAGCAGTACGATTTTCATTCTTGCTTGTGACCAAAGGAGCATGCGGTATATGGTAAAACCCAAGCCCAGGAACATCATACCCACATGGATGAGCCAAGGTACGTGGTTGCTTCAAGATAGGGCATTTGCTTGTTAAGTGCTCCGTGCTGTCGCACACCTCGCAAAGCAATTTTGCCACACACTCCAGCTTTCCGTGGCCTGGCTTGTAGCACCGAAAGCAAAATTTTTTGCCGCTTTTCCCATTGACATCACTTGCAGTTCCTTCATCAACCTTCTCTTTTCCAGCTTTACGTTCTAGAAATACATCGAGCACAAAGAGGCTCCAAATCAGATTGTGCTCCACCCGGCGCCATCCCTGCTGCTTGGGCTGTAGCCGCTCCCTCCCTCAGATTGTTAGCGTTACCATTATTCGCAGCAGCCTGGGCACCAACATTGGCCGTCATCTGCCTATCAGTGGCAGCTTGTGTAGGTCTGCAACCTGGTTTTACCACAACGGTGTGCGCGCGCCTCTCTTATCCAGCGGCTCCAGCGACTTGAAGATTCGTGCGGGTCAACAACACCTAATTCAGTCTGTTTCCAATGTTTCAATCCCAAACTTCCTCGATTCCTTCCCTGCCTTCTCTTACCTGCTGCTTCTCCATTCCTAGGTAGGATTCAGAATCACGTGATTCCATTCCCCTCTCTCATTTTTATTTCAATGCCTAGTATCATTGATCTCTCTGATCTCTCCACTTCTCCCTCTCCTCTCTCTGCCTGTCGCCATCTCTCTCTACAATATTCCAGATTTCTCTCTCTGCTGCTCTCCCCATTTCTATCTCAGGCTCTCTCTCTCTCTCTCTCTCTCTCTCTCTCTCCATTTTTTCTCTCACTAGTTCTCTTTCGATCTGTTCATCCAGTTCATACAAACATCAGCTATGGGTGCAGATTAGGTCCTTTTACGGTGTGATTTCTCTATCCTAAGCGTACTTGACTTGTTTTTTTTCCTACTTGAAAACACTCATACCTGCAGTTCTAGATGTATTCATATTCTCTTGGTTTTTTTCTCGGTTAGATTAATTGATTGATAGATCCAATCCAGTTGTAGATATATTTGTTTTTTTTTTTTCTTCAACCGCTGCTTGTCGGCATTTGTGTGCTCAAATGCATCTCCCCCTAAGATTAGACCATGCACTTGGGGGATTCGTGATTTTTAACCTTCTGATCTGCCCTTTTAACCTTGGAATCATTAATATATTAATATATTTTGTTTTCTATACCTTCGAATCTAATCCAGATTCGAGGTTTTTCTTTCCTTTTTCTTATCATATTCTTTTTAAAAAAATTGCTTTCTTTTTTTTTCAATTCATATTTTACAAATGGAAACAAATGGACAGATTTCTAGCGCTACACGCCTCCCCATTATCTCTCTTGCCTTCAGGTACTTTCTTGATCTCATACCCCACTTTCCATTAATCTTTCCACTTTATAACTTCTAGCAAAATATACTCTTCATATTCTTCCATTTTTGTAGTGTGCATACTCACTATCTTTATCTGTCTCTTTTTCTTAGTCGATTTATGATCTGATATTTACCATACTCCCTCGATGCAAGTACATCCAGTTGCATCCAATGCTCCCTCTAGTTGCTCTTTTTTTTTAGTTGCCCATATCTGAAGTTCTATATGCATGAGTTTTTTTTACTTGGCTCTACGTTTATTGTCCTCTGACTCTGAGTGGCTCATAGATGCAGTTGTAGATGCATTTGGCTTCTTTTCTCAACCTTCTAGTTGGTGCCCTGTCCTCTATGATCTGCTATTTTTCTTTGGACTGTCAAGTTTTTGTTTTTAATACTTGAGCCTTATCAATGCTGAAGTAAAATTCATATTGAGTTTGTAACAAAATCTGGCTTCTCGTATGCATCCCTCTGGCTCTTTGGTTGTTAATCAAGTAAACTGTTTTGAAGGTAAAAGTAGTATAAAACCTTCATTCTGTAAAGAGAAGCCCATGGTAAATTCTGTAAAGCATGGGAAAGCATATGGAATTGGCTACCATGGTTGTGAGAACATGCATTTCATAATCCTTATTGCTAACATCTGTAAGCAATTCTCTTATGTGCTTCAGTGTGACAATCTTTTTTGTATGCAATCTTGGTTACATTCTTTAATAAATTGCATCATATGGACATATGGTTCAGATATAGATCTACAGGGGGTGGTCGGGGATCAGTTCGTGTTGCAGTCTTATATTTATATTATTTATGAAGTTGGATGTTTATTTGTTGATTGCTCCTATAAATTTGACTTATGTATTGCTAAAATTATTTCAATGCCAATTTGAATCCAGTCGAAGCAAATTTAGGCATACTTCTTAAGGTTATTTTAATATTGAATTTCGGCTGTCATGCTGAATTGCTGATGTCTTTATCCTACTGATCATTGTTCTACAAAATAATTATGCATAGATTAATCACCATTTATTATTGTCTCCTTTTAATCATTTGGTTGCTGCCAGTTCCTTCATTTCCTCTCCCCTATTCCACCATCTCGCCTTCTCTCACCATCATTGTGAGATATTAAAATTAAATTATTGTTTGTCTAGTCCTTTAATTCATCATTACATATCATAATTACTTAGTTGCATACAGATGGTCCAGCAAAATATGTAGCACAATATTAGTTTAGATTTGACATGCTTAATGTTACCTGCTATTCTACATGAAGGAATTCAATATCAATTGATCTGCCATTTTCTAATTCACCTTTGCTTCGGATAGTTCTCCTACTTACTATATTAGATAATTTTCTAGTTTGTGGGTGAGATTTATATGAACATCAAGACATCGGTTCTTATCTTGCAGTGTAAATAATGCATGCTGTGTTGGAGCATGTTGTTTTGGATAGGAATCAAGTTAGAAATTTCCGTGATGATTATAGCTTCTTGTAGTCAACTCTAAATTAAGAAGTTGAGACTACATAAACTTAACTCAGCTGACCTGCTATTCTTTTTAATGTTTTAGGACTAAGAAACCACATTCTATGTTGTTTTAGGCTCTCAAGATCCATGTGCAGATGCAGAGTTACAATGCTCCATCCAAGAATGTATATGCTATGAATTTCCCATTCAATAAAGACTGACTACAGGTCTGTGTTGGAACAATTTAACCCATTAGTAATTAGTACTTAATGCTCAATTTGTACTTGTTTGAGTGTGATAGGAGAAAGCAGATGGAAGTGCCACAAATCACTTTAGATAAAATATAGAGACAAAAAATATTTTAGTTCTCTATCCTTATCCTTATCCCGGTAAAACTAGTTTGTTACAGTCCTGCTGTTCTCATCTATAGTTCACATGTTTAGAGTACAATTCTTAATTTGACGTTCTAGCTGTTCTAAGTCACCTATGGCTGTCAAGGTAAATAATTCGTATAAACAATTTTTTTTGTGCTGATAGCATGACTACTTGAGCTAATTATGTAGCTCTAATTTAGAAAATGCTAACCCACCTGTTTCTATTACTCTATAATAATCTTTTTATATTTATCTAGTCTACTATATTTAGTAGTTCAGATTGAAGTCGTTGGTTGCCGTTTTTAGTCTAGCATGCACCTGATTAATTGCACTGGTTTCCTAGTTTATACATCAATAATCTTATGGTATTAAAAAGTGTTATGTTCACTGGGTGCGCGGTTTACTATTCAAACAAGAATAATACTTTAGCATTAAAAAGATTAGTTGGACTGAACCTTTCTTACACTTGTATTAGTTTTTACCTAATTTGTACTTAATTATACCAGATCAGCTGTATCATATGATCGCTTCATCTGGCCTTTTCTTTTTATTTTCTGTTACGGTACTTGTGACCTCCCTTAGATGTAGAAAATGCATCTTCTTCTCACATTGTTTCATACACCCATGATCCTACCGAGTCTCCGGTTTTGGCATTGGTTGTGGTCATGTCACTTTTTGCATGCCGCCTCCACTCCGAAGAATCCAGGCCGTAGATTCTTCACTTGTCCAGTACTCAGTTAGTTCTACTGTCGCATTTAATATTTGTGCTTGCATGTAGCATGCTCTAAGATCTGTTCTTTTCACATTAATCAAATACCGGGTTTCAAGACCTAACATCTCATTTAGACACTTGCTATCTGTATTTTAAACCTCATGTCACACCAATAAGCATCATCTCTTCAGTAGTATAGTTTACTACCTATAAAGCTCATTTTAAGTCCACAGAGAGAAATATGCATTTTTGTAGACGGTCTCATAGCACCATATATTTGCAGATATATATAACAAAGTTCTCTTAAGTTTGTCAGATATCATCTTTTACATAATATGTATTGTGTTCTCCTTCATGTTTTATATTGGATAAATCCTATTCTAATCATCCTTTTATTCTCCTTACTAAATTTCTTTTTACAGATTTGTAAGCAGTTGATATGGGAGGTTTGTATTGAATAGATATGTTGAAGACATGGTGTTTTTTTTATCACACTAGCACAGCCTCTACATAGCAGGCAGAGCTCCAAGTTTGATGCAGTAACGTTGTGTTGAAGGAACTCGAGATTTCTTACTTGGAGGTTCATGGGGCAGTATTTTTGCCCTGACCGACTAATTGTATGAGTCATTCCAAGATATATTTGTCCAAAACAACCAGCAACCTGGTAAATTTGAGGATAAATTAATTAGTTCCAGACAATTTCATTGTATTTGCGTAGGGTACTTGTACACAGAATTGGGAAGAAGATATCAGCTATCATCTATGTATAAAATGATTATTTAGTAGTAATGAGTACTTCACATGTTCTCACATGCTCATAGGTTCTCGCATGCTCATAGCCACGGCAATGAGAGCTGCTTTCATTCAACTAGTAATTGAATTTTGTTTATAAGATTATGAAGAGAAGCTCATGAGTTGGAGACAGTGAGAAAAAAAGAACACGAAAATCAAAGAGCTGAGGAGTCGTAGTCTGAACTCTGAAGTCGAAGCATTCAAGAGCTTCACCGGAACATACTACCTGTCTCCACTGCCGTTTTAGATTGCAAGTCTGATTTGATTCGTGAAAAGTACATGTAACATTTGTGTTTTTAAATAAATTTAAAAAATTAGATTAAAGTATCTTTCTAATAATACTAATTATATACCATAAATATTAATAATTTTTAATATATAATTACTAATAGTTATTTCTCTAAAAACTAGATTAAATTGGAGGGGAGTATGCGAACTTTTTCCAACCGTACAAAGCCCATCCCATCATGTCTGGCACTCCCCTCCATCCGCTCTGCATTCTTTTGGCAGCCACTCATTGATGATTTATGTAACCATCATCCAACCCCTCTCGGGTACTTTTGTCCGTCCTCGTTTAGATTGTAAATGTTAGAAAAAATTAAGAACGTAGCATTTTGTTTGTATTTAGCAAATTATTATCTAATTGTAGAATAACTAGACTTAAAAAATTCATCTCATGATTTATAACCAAATTGTGCAATTAGTTATTTTTTACTTACAGTTAATGCTTTATGCATACGGCTAAAAATTAATGTGATGGAGAGAGAGTGAAAAAATCTTGAATTTTGAGAGAGAGAACTACATACCTCACTAGGCAGCCAATAACCAGCCTTCTGACACTTTTTATTGGAATTAGAAATCTTATGTTGTACTGTGTCTTATTTATTAATCTTAACATTCTATCATAATTATTCGTCTTGTTCATTGTTTTATCAGCCGGGCTTATTACCCGTTTGAATAATATTTTTCTTTCATAGCAAACCAATCAGCTTATCTTATTAGCCGGCTTATGTGACCAGACGAACATCCCAATTGACTCTTAAGGTTCTAAATACGACATACCTCTATCCTTAAAAGGATGCAACTATAGACTGCGCGCCAGTTAGAATGGTTTGTATTTAGCCAAGTTTATAGTGAATAGTGTCTATATTTTATGGCTCTAAATTAATTTATTATGAAAATACATTTCATACTCAACCTAATGGTATTTATTTGATATCAGCAATATTAATATTTTTAATATATAGATATAGTTAAACTTAAGATACTAAAACATAACATTGTGCTATAATTGCGTTCTTATTGGGACGAGGAGATCAAAGCTTTCGTAGCCAAATCTTCCATTCCTAACTCTATGTTTGATACAACTTACCATTATCGAGTAACATGTAATCCAATTTTTTTTTTAAGAAGTGTCCGCATAAGTGCTGATTAAATTGTGAGCTGAATATATTATGCCTAGACAGTCAAATTTACCTCCAAACCGTTGTGAGCTGAATATACTATGCCTATACAGTCAAATTTACCTTAAAACAGTTGGTGTCTGAACATGCTTGCAAATTTAATCACTAATAATTCATTACTCTTATAATTTAAACCATCTAGCCGTAATTATGTCATTTCACCTTGTTTTAGAGTGAAATACTAGCCGTAATTATGTGTCATTCCAGCTAGCCGTAATTATATGTCATTTCTTGAAAGGATTTACCTTTCCGCTTGAAATTTCTTACTTATTGCTCTCAAAAACATTACCTTATAGTACAAATGGTTGAATATTTATCCTTCATAATTTCAAGAAATGTAATGACCTTTTACCTTATAGTAATATATAAATATATATATATATATAATATCTAAATAAGGTTATTATCAAAAGTAGTAATATGTCTATATAATGACACTAATTATGTCTTATAAATATTAGTATTTTCTTATATATATTTGGTCAACATTAAGTCCATTTAACTGTGGGACATGGGATAAGTGTGGTACATTTACTTACTTAGAGAACAAAATAATTAAATATATGTGGAATAAAGGATTTACCATTTAAGTGTGGTACATGGGATGAGTGCGGTACATTTACTTACTTAGAGAACGAACTGATTAAATATAAGTGGAATAAAGGATTTACTTAGAAAAGCGTTTGAGGAAATGATCAAAAATTTAGAAAAGCGTGTGAAAGGTGTCATCTATATAGATTTACTTAGAAAACGAAATATAAAATGCTGGAATAACATAGGAAAGCGTGTGAATATGTATTTAAAATTTTACTCTGAAAAAACAAAATAAAAAATATTAGTGGAATAACATGTGTGTTGCAAAGTGCGTGAGAAATAAACGATATATAAAATATTAGAAGAATTAGACTAATCGAGATGTACAGGAGCAAGACGTTAACTGCTGCATATGAGTTGGCACCGTGGGGGAAAAAAAAGCGTACAGTGAATGAGGTAGTGGAATAAAAACTAGATGAAATTCTAACCTGCATATGACAAATCTGATTATCATCATTGAATACAACTGACATCGGCTAATGACCACTGGTTGAAAATCTGAAGAAAATGTAGGAGTACTATAACCGCAAAAGGCGTTTTTACTCGAAAAAAAAACTGCAATGGCGTTAGACCGGAAATTAATGGATAAAATAAACAAAACCGAGTCATAGAAAGAATTTGGACCATATGCGTTTAGTGCAGTTCAATAGTTCAGATTTAAAATAATTCTGTACCTGGCGAGGATTAAAATAATTAAGAATACTCTACAAAAATAAGACATGGTAAAATAATTAAGAATAATTCTAGTCAAAGATTTAATTTGAGAAAGATAGAGAAAGGGTACGACTGTGGTCTAGAGTGACGAGTAGTAGTCTAAGGCCTCGTTTAGATGCAAAAGGCTGGAAAAAGTTGCAAATCAGTAGCATTTCGTTTGTATTTGGTAAATATTGTCCAATCGTGGTCTAACTAGGATTAAAAAGATTCGTCTCGTGATTTACAACACAACTGTGTAATTAGTTATTTTTTTCACTAACATTTAATGCTCCATATATATGGATAGAAATTGATGTGATGGAGAGAGAGGGAAAAACTTGCAACTTTCAGTGAAACTTGCGTGTAACTAAACGAGGCCTAAAAAGAAAGCAAGTGAATGGGGAGGGGTAATAATAAAGCTCGTGCGATATTAGGGGAAAAAAGGAAGGGAATGCTGATTCCTGGGTTGGGAATAGCAAGAGGTAAGATAGCTGAGCCTCGAATCAGACAGCGCCCAGCGAAAGCTAGGACAGAGAGCCAGTAAAGGGCAGACGCCGGGGCCAGCGTTGACCGTGGCGCGAATCACAAAGCACTAATGAATGGGGAGAGATAAGCAGGGCGCGCGCATGCCGTTGCGGAGTTGCATTTCTCGTAGGTCTGCCTCCTCCGCGGTTGCGATTGCCAAGATACCGAGGATATGTGTTGCGGCCGCCCTGGTATTGATGTCTTTGCCAACCACGGGCAAATCCCCCATAGGCACGTCCCCTTCCATGGCCAGGGTTAAAGGCACCTTGATTGAAGCCACCACGATTCATATTAGGTCCACCTTGGATCGGAGCCCCAATGTTGCCAGTTCCAGCACCTTCTTGCGCCATTGGTCCACGGCCGCGAGCGTTGCCGGGAACGCGACTGCCATCTGCCTTTGCACCTCCACCCGCCTTCCCATCACCTGAATCCATCCTCTTCCTCACGATCTCTGCGTACAACTCACGTTGCGGCTGTAGAGGGGAAGGGGACGATGGTTTCAGTGAACTGGGTTTAGGGTTTTTGTTTTGCGTGTTTGCACTTCCGTATGATGGCCTCCCAACACGGCTTAGCAATTGGTTTAGGCCCACGGATGGGTAAAACCAGGCCTGTGTCTTGCCGTCACTTACAAGGACTGGTTCCTGTAATTTCTTTGGGCTCGACCTTTGCTCAGTTGGCCCGTCAGGCACAACAGCCCAGGTAGATTTTGAATTTTGAAACCCGTAAGTTTCGGATCTCATCAGTTCCGACGCCGGCGGATCGGGTGACATCGCTGCCAGCTCCGGCGAAAGGTTGACCATCCTTATCCTTTCCGGCGAACTCAAATTACAGGTATCAACACGATCTTGGATTGAGAATTTTGATCCATGTCTCTCCGTTGACAGCAATACTGTCTTAAACGAAGGAAGTGGATCTCTCTTTCCACGAGAATATGTCACCGCGTTCTGAACCAAAGCGTCTCCAATGGTCATCGGCGGTGACACACGAGGTGGTGGTAACGGACCTTTCCATGGCTTCAATGACAATTTCTGGTTGGCCATTGCCTCCACCAATTTTTCTGCCTTTGGGCATTTACGAGGAAACAAATTAGAACTTGACGAACTCACCTCAATCTCTGCCAATACCAGCTCTTCTTCAGCCTCCAGTACGTCTGATACCTTGAAACCAGCTTGCTTTGCAGTCTGTAGGATCTCATTCGTTGTCGGTGTTGTTATCGGCTCGTCGTCTGAGTCTGACTCGTCATCTTGAAGCGCCCAGAACCGCGATCTTCTCCGAACTGCAGGCGTGGCAAGTCTCTTCTGTTTTGTACATTTTTATCTCCCTCCGGATCAATGAGATTTGCATACTCCATCCAGGCTTC
This sequence comes from Chrysopogon serrulatus, assembly GCA_015844335.1. Taxonomy (NCBI): domain Eukaryota; kingdom Viridiplantae; phylum Streptophyta; class Magnoliopsida; order Poales; family Poaceae; genus Chrysopogon; species Chrysopogon serrulatus. Next base: position 210,374 of record JADLZL010001757.1, on the reverse strand, counting down.
TGTAGAATCCATGGAGTGAACAAAGCCCTGTCCTAAAAATCAAGATTTTTGCTGCATGTTCGTCTGACTATCTTCTATACTGTTGGCACCTCTGTTGCTTTATTAATACTAGCAATTACAGAGAGCGGTAAACGAAAAAGAGTGCGTGCCTCTTGGTGGTGGAAGCAACAACACAAATCTGAAAAGGAAAGGCAATCAATCTATCCTCAGTAGCCATCATTCTTCAGCATGCCCGCGATCTCACGTAAGAGTGCTTCCGGGCTTTTCTTCGCCTGGTATGGTGTAGTCCATTCCTGGTACTTGTGCAGACTACCGGTGAAATCAGTGAACAGCCCGTCCACACCCATCTCGTTGAGCCAGTACTCATATTCAGCATAAGGGTCTTGATGGAAGTCAAAGTGCAGGTATTGGTTCTCGTTTCTGAAAGTGTATGGATGCACCTGCAATGTGTCATGATTTAGGCTTCATCAGCTACTGACAGAGTAAAAACGCGCATCGCATGAGGGAAGGAAGATATTTGTGCAATGGGGAAAGGAAAATCTGCAGCTATCGGATAAGATCAGTCAGTCACCTGAAGATTCAGAGCATGTGCTCGTGCAACGAGATCAGTGGGCTGTTCTAAGCAGTTATCTTTCGGATTTGGAGGAACAATTGTATCCTTCCACGGGCCAATCCCGATAACGTAGTTTCTTATGAATGTCAGATAAGAATTTGAAGTTATCTCGTAGTATGACTGCACACCAGGAACTGATTTTAGATGAAGGCTGGTGAATTGGAGTCACATCACATGAGAGGAAACATGCATGAAAGCGTCCGTTCTTACAAGTAATACTACCATACCTGATTCGTATCTTGTGTTGGCATTGTTGTGTCATCGATCAGGAACAGTTTGGGAGAATTCGTCATGTTGGAGATGTAAATCAGTGAAGTTGGAGCGAAGGATTGTATGAACAGCGGTTGCTTGAGCCAGTCTTCAGACATGTATTCACCTTTGTAGCCATACTTCAGTAGCATCTGCACAAACTTATCCTCAAATTTCTTTCCACCCGACCACTTGACCTGAATGACAAATGTTTCTTGAGATATTTTTCCACACCAATGTTCGTTATTATATATATTCCATAAGTAAGCAAATTCTCTTTGGAGTTTGTCATCATGTCAGAGAGCTACTTACATGCTGGTTGATGAAAACGGGATTCTTGATCTCAGGGTATATTCCAACTATCCTGTCGGCGTAAAGCGCAATCAAGATATACTCCTCAAATGTAATAATCTGGTACTTCCCTGTGATCCAATACAAGAACATTGTAATTTGTAAAAGGCCAGCGGTTATGATACAGAGTGGATGGTTGCAATCAATTCAGAGAGAGAGTGAAGTCTATGTATACCATTATATCGCTGGTCCCTGAAACTGAACCGTTGCTTCACCCTCAGTGATTTAAGCTCTTTAAGAGTAAAGTCCACTGCAAATAAGCACAATTCAATTCCTCAAGTTAGCATCAGGTTGATAGGAACACAAGAATCACTGCAGAGAATCTTATTAACACACACATACCAATGAACCATCCGGTGATATTTTCTCCTTGTACTTCATAGGTCCTCTTCCTGTCAGCAAACTCCGTATGGTTTGCAACATTGGTCGTTGCGTCCAATGTCACATCATGGAAACAGATCAGATGTCCATCCTTTGAAGCAAGTATATCGGTCTCAATGAAGTCTGCGCCTTCTTCGATAGCCCTCTGCAAAAACCGAATGCGTATCTCTGAAGCCGAAGGTTTACATACACTAAGATATTCAGCTTCAATCTTCAGAAAATCTCTGAATTATTGCCCTGGCATATTAAATATTTTCCATTGTTGCAGCCAGTGTGAAGCCGTGTACAAGGAGTTAGACCATAGTTAACTATAATATCAATGCAGTTGAGTTTCACACGCCAATAGAATAATATCATAATTCAGCACTTGTAATGTGGTTTAACCTTTGTTTGTGCAAATTTAAAGCAATATTACCACTTTTTTCAGAAATTATTCAGAGAACAAGAAAAAGTTGGTGCTGGTTGTCGAGAAAACAAGAATTTAGTTATTACCAGGTAGGCGGCCGCTGTCTCTTCGGGTAATTCACCATTTGATCCTCGGTGGGCAATGTTGTAAGGCCTAAACGTCTGTATTGGCTTCTTGTGGTTCACATCCAGCTGGTTGTGGCTGGCTTTGGAATTGGATACCCCAATAAGGAGGAGCACAAGGACAATGAGAGAGACATCGCGCCCTGTCAAAGATGCCATCCACTCAGCACTGACAAGTGACAGGACAAAATCCTTTGACATCGACGATACACAATGAGTTGAGGACACAAGATCTAGTAGGCATGAATTTTTGTTTGAGCACAGAAAGGAATAGGGTATGCTCCAATCTCGGTCATGGACAAAGTAACTGGAAAACAGTGAAATAATGAAAAAGAACAAGTAAAGAAACTTCTTGTAGACATTAGTAACTTATTTTTTTTTGCTATTCAAAAGGATACTAGATGGTATGGAGCTGTCAAACAACGAGCATTACTGGACATTGAGTGTGTGATGAACATACATACACGAACATTCAGATGAAATAAAACTTCATGGAATGCGATTACAGGAGAAAGAGAGGGAGAAATACAAGAACGGATGTGGTGATGGGTAACCGGCCGATGAGGACACCAGAAATTAAATGGGGCAACAATAGCGCGAAAAGCAGAAGAGCTCGAAACTTACAGAAGGAAGCCATGGCCCTTTTTCTCGTGCCTCCTGCTCTGCTCTGCTGGGAGCAGAGTTTGAGACTTGCCTTGCGTCTCCCCCTCTTGGCTCTTGCCGTCCCTTGAGCAGCTCAGCTAGCTTCTTATATGTACTACTACAAGAACAAAAGGAGAGGACTGCCCGCCTCGGAATATTCCCCAGAGATTGATTGACCGACTTGCTTCTAGTGATTTGCGCCGCACTTTCTAATTTGTGTACCTCCTTTCTGGCACCAGGTGTGAGCTGAGCAGAGCTGAGCCAACGGCCAAGATAACTCTGATTCTTTCATTGAGAAAAAAATCCTTATTTAGCATCGGAAAATTACGCAATTCCTTATTTAGCATCGAAAAATAAAAGTTTCCTGATATGACATTTGGTTTTACTTTTGGTTTCCTAACTAGCATTACCGTTAGATTAACATCTAACACCGTTTTGCCCCCATGAAGTTAACGGCAGATCTACGGTAATTCTATTTAGCGAATTAAAAATGAAGTCAGTGCTATATTAAGGAACTTTTAACTTTCTGTGCTAAATAAGGAATTACATCTTTCTGTACTGCTAAATAAGGAATTTTCTCCTACATAGTAGTACTCCTCACTTCACTTGAATAATTTTGTAAAGGAAATAAAAACTTCATTTGAATAGCACATGCAATGTAACCCGGCAGCCTCTGCACTGCACTGCACTGCAGACCTGCATTTATTTATTTAAGAGATTCTTACTGTCAGTACACTACACACGGCATGGAATCATGTAGACATGGAGGGTTATGGAGGCTGAAACTGATGGGAGATGCAAGCGAAGGGCTTAAAGAGAGAGGCATTGGTCATCGGTATGTGCGTGAAATGTGAATACAGACAGACACCACGGCGCGCACGGTACACTCGGTGGCAGCGTCCTCTTGGCAGCAGCGACAGCGATCGACCGTGGCTCGCCAACTGCCTGCCTCTCATCAGTGTCATCGTCACCTCTCGCTGCAACAGCAAGAGCAAGGCGCTGCGTGCGAATTGCGAGTCGTGATGCAGCAGCGGTCGGTCCAGCTTTTCAGCGGTCAACCAAAGACACCCATCGCGGCCGTGGCCGTGGCATGCAAGTCCGAGCAGATGGCCCCATCCTAGACCAAATAAATTCCGTCCCTCTCGGACCTCCCTCCTCTTGATCTTGATAAACGTTTTGTAGAACTGAAACACTGAAAGATGCGGCATATTCCTGCAGCCTATGCGTGTACTCCCTCCGTTTCAAAATGTCTGTCGCCGCTTTTAAGAAGCAAATCTTGCGGCAATTTTTATAAATATTAAATATCATCGATTAGTATCATAATTAGTATCATCGGAAAGATCTTTGGATCTAGTTTTTTAACAAAATTATTTGGAGATATAAATATTGCTCGTATTTTCTATTAATCGAGTCAAACTTGTGACACGTATCTCACGGCGACAGTCAATTTGAAACGGAGGGAGTATGATGGGCTTATCATGTGTTGACCACATGTTTTCTTTGACCACCAAAGTTGACGCGTGATAATAAATGACAGCAGCTCCAATACAAAACCCAATCTTGTTTGTCACCCAATACCAAATTATCATGACACTGGACTGCTGGAGCAACTTCATTTTCATTTGTTTGTCAGTTTGTCTACTAGTATAGTGCACAAGACCACGCCCCACATACATAATTGGGGAGTATTCAGCTCTCTTCCTTCAATCAGCAATCCATTATCATCGTTCTTCTGTTTTCACCCCAAACTCTTCTTGATGATGTTACTATTATGAGAATATTATCATCATTCTTCAACCTTCACCCCTTTGTCCTCAACCAAACACTCTTCTTGATTATGTTACTATTACGGGAAAATAAGATGCTAGTGTACTTCCTACATTCCAAATTATATATGGTGTTTTCACATTTCTTGATACAATTGCTTGTACATGAACATAATGTATATCTAACATAGCAAAAGCTATTTGCATTTAGAAAAAGCCAAAACATCCTATAATTTGGAATAGAGGAACTTGCAACAATTGTAGTGACTAATTTGAGCAACAGTATTCCCATCCCTGGTGCTCTGCTCGATAAGTCGATATTATTACTCATATGAGAAAAGATGCAGCCCAGGGACATATAAAAAACGAAACTCAACTAGTCTAGTAAAACTAACTGCCCTCTGACACCACTTTTGTGCATCATAAACCCTAGCCTGTGGTGGAACATCTTGGTCTTAAATTTTAATGGGTGAAAATTATGGAGGCAGATACCATCATTCCAAAATATTCATGATACAGGGCCATATTAAAGCAAGATATAATTCCTATTGCTACCTCACGCCTGAGTTTGCAATGGTCGAGAGGCTATTGACACAAATCTAGTCCTCTTTATGCATAGCAGGAATTCTTGGAACATCAAGATAAACTCATAGAATCCAAGTAGAGTAACTCAACAGGGCACAAGCCTACAATACTGCCTGCCAACCCACTATGCTTCTAAACAACCCTAAGCCTGCTTAAATGGCCATCAGATCACCAAAGTTCCGCATCAGGAAGATGGAGCCCGCAAACAGACCAGCAGCCTTAAGCAGCTTCTGCAAATAAACAGCAGAAAAAGTGTAGTTAGCAACTTAGCATCAAACGCGGTGCTAAAGAAACACCTGGTGAGATATTAACAGAAACAGATGCAATGGCATGCCCAAAATATTTTCTTATGTTCTACTAAGTTCATGATAGGACTTTAACCTGCAGACTCAAGTATGCCTAATTCTGTGCAAATTTCAACAAAGGCTACAACAATAAGCAATCAGGTATTCAACTGTCTACGAAGATAACCCAAAAAACCTAAGAAAACATTTTATCAGTAACTAGAGATGCTACCATTTGTGACACCTAGGTTGTGAACTTCACAATTATCACCAAAGCACTCAGGTTGGCACAACGGTGGCAATCGTCATACAGAAGATCAAATCCTTGCAGGACATGACTTAGGTGAGTAAATCAGATAAAGTTTTGAACATACTGCACTGCTTAGAATTGTAATGCCTGGCCCGCTTAAGTGGTGTTCCTCATCTATGACCTGACCGCCTAGGGAAATTCGGCAGAGATTAGGTCCTCGGAGGCCAGTATCAGGCATGCATGAATTAAATATACTCACCAAGACTATTTTTATCTCAAGTTCAGACCAGAATAAGAATAAGAATATATGCTCGTTTGCAGAGCTAATTTTACTAGCTCATCCAATTCACACAAAATGAGTGCAGTGATAGAACACAAAATGAGTGCAGTGACATATACACATAATGATGTAAGGGCACATCAGGAAGTGGTAGGTAATGTGTCTCATAAAAATTTAACAAGAACAAGCCAAAACTGACATTTCCTGCTCCTGTAACAGTCAAATAAATGAGATCACTATATAGAATTCCATAGTAAAAAATGGAAAGAACTGTTAGCAAAATTGTCCTTAACCATAACAATTATGGTTCTGATGTCTGAACTTCCTTGATGAAGTGTCCAGCATTAAGCCATAACCTTTTTCTCGTTTTCTTCTATGTTCTAGGCCTTGCTACCTCTAATCACTAATGTGGATGTTGAATTTAGCAGCCTTATTATTATTTCGCAGCACAAGAACAAGGCAATGAAAATTAGAAAAGGGTAAATAGTAAAGCAAGATGCATCCCATATCACCTCACAATTTGATCACAAACCATTTTGCAACCAAAAGTGAGAAGAGACAAAAGCAAGCAAAACAAATAGCAAACAAAAAAAAAAAAAAAAAAAAAAAAAAGGTAGCCCCAGGTGATTTGACCAAAGTAAGATCATCATACATCTAATCTGTCACTAGCTGCAAATTGACAAGGATATTACAATGTAATCGTTCAATGAACCCAGTATGTCATATCATACAAAAGTATGGAGATTTGACTCCTGGTCTTTTCACAACCTCACGATTTGCTACGATGAGACAACAAAATCGAAACGAAAACTGAAAAAAAGGAAAAGGAATTGCAAGTGGAAACTCCAGTTAGCAGGCATCACAATCACAACTAAAATACCCATTCTAATTATCTAGTGCCTGATGAAGGTTCCAACAATTACCTGACTGCTACATCATTAAACTTATCTAGTGCCAGATGAAGGCCCCAAAAGTTACCTGACCACATCATTAAACTATATTATGGACTACTTATCTAATTCCAGATCATTTAGGAGTAGAATTAAATTATACATAGAGAGCTCGCCGCAAGGGAAACTGACACCCTATCCGTGCAAGCAGAATGACCAAGAATCACAGTAACTAACAACATCAAACATTCCAAACCGTCAAACACCCCCCCGGATGTATGAATAAATACAGCAGCAGCCGTGCAGCCGAATCAAATCGCTGCTGCGGCGGAACACAAGTCCCACCTCAAACCAGGCTTATCGCCGCTAGCGCCACGGATTCGAGCCGTAGTATTTCACACGAACTACCAAGGAGGGGGGTGGGTGTGGGGACGGGTACGACAAGTGCATGAAGAGGTGGTGAAAGCGGGGTGAGAGGGAAAGGGAGGGGGTACGGACATAGTTGAGCGCCCACTGCTCCTCGTCGTTGACCTGCGAGTCCCAGAGGGCCTTGAGCTTCTCCACCGCCGACGACGCCGCCATCTCCGGTCCGGTGAGATCGCCTTCCGCGAGGGTTCGAGTCCGGGGCTTAGGGTTTCGTTTCCGGTGGGTTCGGTGTTCCTTTCCTTGGCCTTTCTTCTCCAGCATCTTATGTACATTGGGCTGGGCTTATTATTGGGCTGTATGGTCAGATCACAGATTCACAGTTCGGATATATCTTTTTTTTTTTTCCTTCCCTTCCAAACCGAGACCGAAACGAAATCCAGCCATCCAGGGACAAGCAGAATATGGAGCGTATGGAGGTGGGCAGATACTATCAAATTTGAATAGAGACCAAACTACGAATGCCTAAGGGCATCCATAGCGTGAGAAAAATAAGAGGGTCCAAAGACCTTACCGGCCTTATACACAACGCCATCAGTTCCTAAATAAGGAGATATCATCAAGATTAAAAAAACAATCTTAGAACAGTGAGAAATTTCAATATTTGACTCTTATTTTGTGCACCTCTCCAAAATTGACGGCGAATTCATCTGCCTTTGAAAAATATAACCCTAGGTACGTGAACTCTTTCAATCTAATGGATTTCTCTCTTTTCCTCTCTTTTCTTATTTCCAATATCGTTTTTTTTATGGTGGATGTAGTATGAAGTTCATGTTATATAGATTTATTTTAACTTTGGGTGAGAGCAAAAAAATGCATGACTTAAGAGAATCAAAAGTATCCGGGGGAATAAAAAGTGTTGATTCTGGAAGATTTAATCAGCAATCAAGCACTAAGTGGATTTGTGGATGAATTGCAAATTCATTAATAATTAAAAAGAAAAAGTAAACTTTAACGACCCGACTCCGCTGGGGATCGAACCCAGAATCTCTGGTTCCGTAGACCAGCGCCTTATCCATTGGGCCACGGAGTCGCTTGATGTTAGTAGACACAATTAATCACTGGAATACGTTACAAATTACCATGGATTACAGCCACCGAGCACAAACCATCAGCACTCAGCAACGCAGATGGATATTGCATGGGTTTGCCATTACCAAGCGAACCGGCCGGGCAGGTCGTTCTGCACAGGAGGATTAAGTCCCATTTTCATGTGTTGTAGAGGAGTCTACTGTTCCATGCGATAGTCTCCGATCCTGCACAGGATGATTCACTCCAATTTTCATTGCCCGACCGATAAGGATTGAGGAACCGAGACGCGGAAAGAAGGGCGGTTGGAGCTCCTACACATACTGACCTCCTCCGGAGGTATTGCTAGACACAAACATGTACAGCTGCTTCTTTGAAACTAGTAGTAAAATAATATAAGGACAGTTTTCATATAATCAATTAGTGTTAAGTAGCCAAAATGTTGATGTGACATTAGAATTAAAGAGAAGAGACCAAGGAAATTGTTTCTTATACAAGGACTTATGTCTACATGGTAACCAAGACATGAAAAGTTATAATAAAATCCTGATAGGAGTCAGGAGGGATGGTAGATGATTGGATGAAAAACTAAGTTGAAGAAACCATCCTGTGCGAATATAGCTTTCATGTGTATTGTCTATGTCAATTAACAAGTATGAGAACTACTCACTTCGTCTAACAAAAGTCCCATCTTGCCCTTTATTAGAGCATCTCTAAGAGTTTGACATTTTTTATTTTTCAAATTATAGTATTTGTCAACTCCCAAAATAATATGAGAAGAAAAAAGATCTAATCTCTAAGAGTTTGGTCTAATTTACTTTTCAAAACCCAAATGGTTCCCATGTGCCGTGATTTATGGAAAAGATAAAAAAAAAAATACTTCACGCACCGAGGACCTATACTTTCTACTAATTAACTGATCCCAGATCTAAAATATTCTCTCTGTGACAAACTTGTATCAGAAACCTTGAGGCAGAAATAAAATTATGTTTTCGCTCTTCCACTACTTTTTCTCGTGCGGGACGAGCCAAGGAAGCCCGATGTGCGTGCGTGACCCGCGCGCATATATGCGTGATCGGGAGAGATTTTTGTGAAGTTAGGAAAAATAGGGAAGGAGGATGCTAAACTGTTAGAGAGGGTTTTTTCTTATTTTGTAAAAAAATTATAAAGATGGAAAAGCCGGATAGTAAATTGTTAGAGATGCTTTTAATTAGGACAAAGGGAGTAGTTTAGCTGTTACTTTTTTTAGTTGCCAGCCCTTTGTTTCGAGGGAAACCAAGTTTAAAAGAATTAATCTCAGTATTTCTTGCCATATTAATTAAAACAGAGGAGGGGAAGTATTGATGCATAAAAAAAAGACGGAGAGAGAGTGGGGGTGTCGAGAACTTAGATCAGTACCTTGTACTTTAGTGTAACTTTGAGCTTTGGATCCCTTATACTTCACGACGGAGGATATATCTCATAGTTTTTATGATTAGGACTGCTGTCCTAATGATCTTGTCAAAGCTCCTAAGTCCTCACCTTTTTTTTTTTGATCCAATAAGTCCTAACCTTAACCTGTATATACACATATAAATAGGAGTAAATCTTAATCCTTTGCAGCCCAATAACACTATCATATTCATCTCAATCCAAATGTCTTGAGGTAGATTAGAGCGTAAGTTAGTCTAAGTTTTACTCCAATCCACTCCACAAACGCGTTCTGGCTTAGCTTAATTAGCTTCATATGAGGCCCAGCAACCCCAACACGATGCTGCTGTTCAGTGTCCTCAGTCCTCACTACCATCGAGGCAGGATTAGCACTGGCACCGCTCACCGTGCTCCTCCTCACTGCCTCTGCTCCTGGCACCTGGCTAGCGCCTGCTGTTCCTGCTGCCCATGCCCGTGCTTTTGAAGAGAGAGAGAGAGAGAGAGAGAGAGAGAGAGAGAGAGAGAGAGCGCACTGGCGTTGGTCCGAAAGCACAAGGACTGCTGGGTGCTGCTGATCCATGTCTTAATCATAATATCTCGACCCTTTGATGACTCTTGATCTTTGTGGAGCCATACTGTATCATTTCGCTCCATCGTCTTCTTCGTGGCTCATCTAGAGTATCTTGTATTCATCAGGCCGGGTTGTTGTTGCGTGCTGCTGCAACTGTAACTCCAAGGCCGCCATTCCCCATTTATATATTGCCATCGTTGGTGCTGTGGTTTTGTCTATGACTGTTCAAACGATCGGTTTGGTCCTGTGCCCTGTACGTGTTCTCGGTTCTCACCTGAGACAGCTTTTCGTTGCTTGGCTGGCAAAAAAAAAAAAATGAATTGCAGGGGGATTAGTTAACGAAATTTCAAATTGCAGGGGGATTAGTTAACGAAATTTCAAATCAAAGGGGCAAAAAACATTTAAAAATATGAATATGAAATTGACACAAGGCGACTCCGCTGGGGATCGAACCCAGAATCTCTGGTTCCGTAGACCAGCGCCTTATCCATTGGGCCACGGAGTCAATTTGTAAACTGATGCTTCCCTCACAGATTATAGCCTTCAAGCAATTAGGTTTTGATTTAGTTATACTATGACTATGAAACTGATTAGAATGGCCAAAATTAGACTGCATGGATATAAGTAGGTTTGAATAAACCATAACTGTGTTGAGCTTATTTTGATCGATAATTATTTATGCGTGTATTTCAAACTTTTTGTTTAACACCGAGCTATGGTAGTTTTTTTATAAGTCATGTGGCTTTCTTAAATGGTTTTACAGTGAGTAACGATGAAATGGACTCAAACGTGACTTACGATCCATTTAGTTGGAAAGCAAGGTAGAATAGAACAATTCCACTGCTGATTCTAAGGATGGGATGGATCCATTCTAGTGTTTGGTTAGAAGGATGGAGCAATTCTGCTTTTTCGTGTTTGTCTAGAGGGATGGGATGGAAGACATTCATACGGGTTAACTGTGCATAGACATTCATACGGGGTTAATTGGTTCTATTTTCGCGTGTTTGCTAGGGGCGAGGGATGTGATGTTTGCTTGGTTTATTCGCCAATGATCTGTACAGAATATTTGAAGCAAAGGCTATGAGTATATATACTGAAGGACAAAGTGACCATGGTTGCACGTCAACTAGAAGCCGTAGCGAGTGTGTAAAACTCAAACTAAGATGTGGACAAATTTCACTATAAGGAATCTAATCGATCGAGTGTAATAAAAGCAACCGCATTGTATGATAGAGCAAGACATTATCTTATTCATTAATGTTTGTGTGATTTCATGGTACATCAATTGTAAATAACTCCTCAATAAGTTTCAATAATTACAAGTTTACTTACGTGTGCCACCAACACCACACTGGGCGCTGGTGTATCCGCGACATATATATATGTTCCTCCGGCAATATGATCGATCACTAAGATGAAGACCAAGAGATGAAATTAAACAGAAGTGATAGTGATGTATATGATAGATGTGGTGGTATGGATGAGCGAGAAGGGATCGGCCGGAATTCGGAATAGGATAGGAACCGGAGGCGTCGGGAAGGTGGGAACAAGAGAGAGTGAAACTCATCTTTTATCTGGCTTGTGCATGCTCTTATCCGGAACCATCATGCAAAGTTCGTCGACGCGCGGCTGAGAAGGAACATCTCTAACTTGCACCGTGTCAACCCAAGCGTTGGAATGTTCTGCTGGTCGCCTACGTTGATGGCGGGGAATCTTCTCCAATGATGGAGAACGTCGAGCCGAGGCGCGCCGACAGCCAACTGAAATACCATGCGCGACGTTCGAGCATACAAGCCAGCAACATCGCAAGGAAACGTAGCACAGATGCTTACGACAAAAGTGTGTGGCAGTGTCGAACGGAACGACGACCGAACGACGGCAATATTTCACCACACTCTTTATTAGTTGTCTTCGTGCATGTATGATACAAATTAATTAAGAAACATTCTCATATCTTAATCTCTTATAAAGTCAAACTCCAATAGCTATTTCTCTTAACATGCAAGCTATCCATCTCATCAGCCTACTATTAGATATATTTATGGTCAATTAATATTTGCAATTATGACCAAGACACATCATGCATTTAGTTGTCCACATCAGCGTGCCACATCATCCTACAATCTTCATTTATAATTATTTAGCTCTTTATATAAGTAATTTTATTCCAAATCATCATCAATTTTTATGGCAACGCGTGGGGTATTCACCTAGTTCATAAATACATACATGCATACAAAACATGGCACCATTCTAGGTTTTTGAAAGGATAAGACGACACTCGCTCTTAATTTGGTCATCTATACTAGCTATTTGCAGCTGACTTAAAAAAAAATTTAACCTGAGTGGTCGATTGGGAGAGATCAAAGCGGGTGTGCAAGTTGTCAGTCAAAATTAGCTGCTGCAAAGTCAGATCCTCTTCGTTTGTTTGGCAAAAGAACAGAGTTGAGGGAAACTATGTTTTGGCAATTAATTATATACTTGCCCAAAGGCCATGCTAAGCTAGAACCGTTCTAGCTAGCATCCTGGACAATTTAGATGCGACCCCCCTTGAATTGATTCAGTACTTTGAGACCATATCTCGTTGTTTGAAAACCGACAGCGAAGATGCCGAGAGTGAAAATCAAGTCTGTAGTAGTGATTTTTAACATCATACTTATTGTGAATTTAAATAGTTTAACTAATAATGAGAGAATCAGAATCACATCTTTTCAGTATGGCGGTGGTAGTAATTGCTTTTTTACTCTCATACCTTTGCAAATGCAGCACTAATAACACAATACAAAACTAAGGATGGATATTAATTATTATCCTGATTTAGACGATGATACATTGGCCATTGGCTTGTATCTTTATTATAAAATTCAATTAACTGCATTGTTGATTGAGAAATCTATGTTTAGTTATTTTAGATTGACAAGGATTTTCTGTTTGGGAAAAGTAAATATTTATCTAAAAACTATTATAAGCCAAAACTATTATAAAAACAACAAAATAATTAGTGTATAATATGCAATTCCAGTATGTGTTTCCTCTTAGAACTCTTCCTATTTAAAGATAACAAACAACTGATAAATGACGCTTCATATTTATATTAGCCGAAATGCAAGCATCCATGGTACACGAGAGACAAACCCCCGAATGGACAAGCTGCAGCATAAGGAACCTTAACCACGTCGTTTCATTGTGATAAAAGCAACTGTACTCGTAAAGTATAATAAGACAAATACCTTCAAAAAGTATAATAAGACACTATCTTTGTATTCATTTATTTATGGTACAGAAAATGATGATTCGGGACGTAATGCACCTTAATAAGCGAGCTTCGTAAATGGCTCACTCAATAAATGGCTCACTTGCATGTTCCACTAACTCCGGTGGTGTTCAACATTATATTCCTGCAGTGATCACTGGCTACCAAAAGAGTAAGAGGTGAAACAGCATCAGTGTCCATGATGTGGCGCGTGAGCAGCAGTACGTCCTAGTGGGGAATAGGAATTGGAGGCGCCAGGAAGGCTGGAACAAGTGATACCTTTTGCTGCTGCACTGGGATTGAATTGATCATGGCCAGGTGCAGATGACATTCCCTAGAATTGATAACCTGACGTCTCCTGCTTCTGAGGCATATTACCACCGATGAGATCCCTTAACAGCTTGCTTAGCTAGGCCAGCTGACAATGAACCTGCTTCTTGCTCCTCACTGCCTGCACGGTTGTGAAACAAACCAAAGCTCGACATTTTTCCTTCATCTAGGTAGTTCTGGCTGCAGAGGTATTCATCCTGTTTTCTTCTATTGTAGGTCATCCCGTTGTTGTTGTGGTAGTTTGATTGCATTGTGTGCTATAAAAAATACCAAGATGGGAGGGAAAACATAAAGGTTGGACCATCGCTGATGTTCGTCTTGGCATTGCACACAAAAGATGAATCTGCTACAAGCATCTAGTGCAAAATATTTCGCCACTTTTTATTTATTCATCTGTGTATGATACAAACTAAGCAAGATTCATATATATAAATAAATAATCGTTACCATTTGGAAGGGTAATAAGTAGACATTAGTTGAAGTTCATACCATATTAGCTTGTGGCATTACTGGCCTACTAAGCATGACTCAACATTGCTTTTCTTTACTCCATGCATCATGGTGCAAGTAACGACGGATTGAAGTTTTTTTACAATTAACCAAAATTTGTTGATTAAAAAAAATCTGAAGTTTTGGTTACTTTAAGTTGACAAGGATTTCCTGCTTGGATAAGTAAAGATTTATGTTAAAGCGAAGCAAGAAATATTCTAAAAAGGAAAAACATTTAATCTGTGGATAATATGCAATCAATCCCACTCTCAGAACCCTTCAGTTTTATAGATAGTAATAACTTTTGAATGCGGCTTCACATTCATATTAGCCAAATACAAGCTCCCATAGTGACTTTCATATTAGCCAAAATACAAAGCTTCCATAATGAGAGAGAGAGAGAGAGAGAAAAGAGAGAGAGAGAGAGAGAGAGAGAGAGAGTCGAATCTGAATGGACAAGCTTCATTGCAAGGAATCTTAACAATCCGAGGATGATAAAAGCAACTGTACTATATGCATGACAATGTAAGACACTATCTTTGTATTTATGGTATATATAGTGAAAGATGCTACTCACTTGCATGTGCCACCAACGCCGTTGGTGTCTCAGCAACACGTGCGAATATATACGTTCGGTGATCACTGATAACCAAGAGATGGAAAAGCATGAGTGATGCCGTACATGACACTATCCTCAAAGGGAACAGGAATAGGAATAGGAATAGGGAATCGGAATAGAAGGCGCCGGGAATGTGGGAACAACAACAACTCTCTTCTCTTGCTCATGTGTGCACGACTTGCACATCACGTCAGCATGCGCAGCATGATGATCTAGGATTGAGGAGCGTATCAAACATCACACAGGCGACCTAGCCTCGGAACATTGGCTTCGTGTCCAGGTCCAACTTGCAGTCCACCGATAGCAGTCATCCCAGGAAACATGGCATGGCTACAGCATGTGCCACCAGCGAGCTCGAGAGCAGGACCCCACTTACCTCGTTGCTCTCCATCCCAGCTGGATGTTGGATGAGAGGAGGCGAGATGACGCATGGGGCCTACTTGTAAGTGAGGTCATAGAGGATATTAAAATAAAACGTGTATATATATATATATATATATATATAGTTGTGCATGGGTCATGAGAGACGTATAAGGTGGTGGAAGTGAATGTAATGGCGTTTCTTTGATCTGTGAAATTTATAATGGTATTGTTCTAATTAATCCTAAAAAATACTGCAAAAATGAAGGAGAGTTATAAGCTAGGTTGGACCACAACTAATAATCTTCGTCTTAGCATTGCGCACACACAAAAATTATACACGCAAGCATGCATCTAGTGGAAAACAACATTTCAGCACTCTTTAGTTGTCTCTATGATATAAATTGCGTTTCTTACTCCATTTGTCAGTACAGGTACAACTTTGCTGGTGCAAGTAATGAAATAAAGGATGGAAACTGCCCAAATCAGACTATAAATGCAATTGTACTGTATGTATGACAAAGTATGGCACTATCTTGGTATTTATGGTAGAGCGAATGATGCTACAGATTATATTGTACCTGAATAAGTTGCTCACTAGCATGTGCCACTAATACTGACCAACATCGCTATCTCAGCAACATGTGTATATATAGGCACGGCCAGTGGTCACTTACGACCAAGTCATGGAAAAGCATGAGTGATGTCATCCATGAGACTGCGTGCATAAGCAGAAGAGAGTCCTTAAAGGTAATGGGAGTAACAATAGGAATCGGTGGCACTGGAAAGGCGAGAACAACAACAAATCTCACCTCCACCTCCTGCACGGTATGTGGCAGCAAGTCATTACTGAGCTGAAAAGGAGTATCTCGAATGTCACACCCTGCCTCGAAACACAATTCTGAGGAATCTTTTTCCGCTTGTCGTGGGCTCTTTTCTGCTAGTGTCCTTTGGAGGAGCGTTGCAACATGGTAGGAACATGATGTCCTCGTGGGTCTCATACTCCGAGCTTTGACTGGAGCATCGCGACACGCAAAGTTATTTGATTGTGATAAAAGAAATTGTATATGGCAAAGTAAGACATTATCCTCATATTCATTTATTTATGGTAAGCAAATGATGTTGCAGAATTTATTGCAACCTAATGAGTTCCAGAAAGTGGCTCACTTGCATGTTCGACCAACACCTTTGTTACGGTACTCGGGAGGAGTGGTTCCTCCCCAGGAAATTCGACCAACACCTTTGTTACGGTACTCGGGAGGAGTGGTTCCTCCCCAGGAAATTATCTACCGTCACTATTAATTTAAATATTTAATAAATTATGCTTAAGGACAGTTTAGTACTTCTCCTCCTCTCCTGTACACAATCTTTAATTACTGTAGGGTGATAGAGATCTATTTGCGCCTGATGATGGCACTGGTCCAAACTACCTGCCATCGATTCACTCTCACTTGCCATCAATTCAGTTCGCAAGGCCTTCCTTCACCCACATCGTCGGGCATCCACACACACCAGTAACTGTAGTTCAAGGCGAGAAGGGAGCGTGCGCCGGCATATCGTATCCGGTCGGAAGCACGGCTCCACGACTTGATTGAGTCGCAGTCCGCCTCCAGGCTACAAGCCTGCAAGCGTAGTAGTCCATGGCCTGCTGCACGATAGTCGTCGACGGCTCGATCGCCACGCACCACTCCAAGTCCACCGTGTCCCGACAATGGCTTCACGAACGGGGGGTCCACCAGCGGCAGTCCGCTGCCCAGTCGATCCGACAACTCCGGCACAAAGGAGAAATCTTGCCTGCTCATGAGCGCTAGCTGCAGCGAAGGTTCCAAAACACAGAGGGAACGGAGCTCACCTGGGAGATAAGGGGCAGTTACGCAAAGTACTATTCTATCCTTTAACTCTATTTTGAAAATAATTCTTTGGGTTTCGTCTGTCCCACATCTAAAGCATAGGTTTGTAGTCAGCTCATCTCTTACAGAGCTACGGTGACGCTGTATGAGGATGGATCAGGGATTCGGAGAGTTTTTTCGATCTGCATGAGAAGATCTCCTTCTTAAACTAGAATACCTGAGGATGTATAGCCACCGCGCGGATCGAGTGTTTATTTTTTATTCTAGTCTAGATCTACATAATTCAGGTTTCGGCTACGTATTCCTTGCAGTGCTGCTCACGACCTGCTAATTCTAGGTAGAGTCGTTGACTCACTCTTTTTCAGGAAAAACAAATCAAAGCTCTAGGTGTTGGTGCCAGATCAAAAGGAGTGGCGCGGGGGGTGCGAGATCCGATGCCTATTTTATCATTCACCTGATCATATCTTTGCTTCTTACTCGACTTTTTCCTTCCATCCAGGTAGCTAATTTGGCAATTGATCGCAATACCATTAATCCATCCTGCTTTCTTTCTACTGTCGTCGCTGTTTTTGTGCTTGTTTTTCTCATCAAATTGGAATCTAATCTTGTGTTCCCAGTTCTCATTTCTCAACTGGCGAGTACCTTTTGGATGTGATTATTAGTAAGGAAATTCTGTGCACGTTGAATGACCCACTTATTACTGAAATGGAATGTAAAAAAAATGGACAAATCACTAAAATGAGCATCAACTTCTAAGCTGCTTGAAAAAGTTTTTTTAGAGTCGCCTTCGTATGTCTAAATATTGGGGTAGTACTTCTTTTTGATCAATATGTAGTGTGCTAAAAATAAGGTTAATTGAAACGGTACCATTATACTTTTCAGGGATCAGAGAAATGTCATTATAATTCACCTCTAGTTGAGTTGATTATGTGGCTTGCAGAGCACTGCTCAAGTCTTAGGTTTGACTCCATGTGAGAGCGGATTTTAGGTGGGCTACTAAGGTTAAAAAAAATCCCCGCATGTCCTGTGCCAAAGCACAAGTCTAAGGACTTTTCTAGTCTCACATGAGAGCAAGGCCTAGCTTGTCTCATCGCTCATTTATCCTAACTTCGATGCCGGTGAGTGAGAGAGATGGGGGGGGGGGGTGGCGGGGGCTATTACACAAGGTGAAGAGAGGAGGCGATGACGCATGAAGCCTACTTGTAAGTTAGGTTAGAGAGGGATATCAAATGAAACATATACATATGTAGATTAACAGCTGCGCCTAGGTCATGGGAGATGTATAAAGTGATGGATTTTGCGTATTAGTAGAGTTCTAATGGCATATCTCAGAACAGTTGAATTGTATTGGTGTTTTTCGATATGCGAATGCTATAATAGTACCATTCTAATTAATCCTAAAAAATAATTTAAAAACTAGGCTGGACCACACGGTAATAATCTATATGATTTAAAATTAAGCAAGATTCATATATAAATCATGATATAAAATTAAGCAAGACTCATATGTAAATCCTTGTTACCACTTGGAAGCATAATAAGTAGAGCACTAGTACACAAACATTTCTCTTGATACTAGCGTTTTATTTCTACTGGCGGTTTCTCTTTAGAACAGCATGTAGAAATCGGCTCTATTTCCACAGGCGGTTCTCTTAAGGAACCGCCAGGTAAATACGATTTCTACTGGCGGTTTTCTTAAGGAACCGCCAGTGTAAATCGACTACTTCTACTGGCGGATTTCTTAAGGAACCGCCATTAGAAATCGATTTCTACTTGGCGGTTTCTTAAGAAATCCGCTAGTAGAAATAGTTTGAAATTAATTTTTTTGAGTTTTTCAAACTTCCTCGGATAGAGAAACTCCCAAAATAAAAGTTGTAGATCTCAAAAAATTATGAAACTTTGTAGTTGACAACTTTTTCATTTGAAAGCATCTTTTTATAGAAAACTACGAACGAAATTTTCAAATTTGAAATTCAAATTTTGCAAATGACCTCGGATGGAGAAACACTCTAAATAAAAGTTGTAAATCTCGAAAAGTTATAAAACTTTGTAGTTAAATATTTTTTCATTTGAATTCGTTTAGACCCCGAAATATTGAATTTAACATCGATTTGGGATAATATGTGGGGAACCGAAATTGGATATAGACACAAGTGACATATGGATGGAGTGGTAGAGGGGGATATGCGCGAGGCCAAAGTCACGAGTTCAAACTCCTACGGCCGCGTAACGTGTGATTTTACACGAAAAAATGCGCGACTTGCGACTTTCGACGGAGACGGGCGGGTGGCGGCCTCCTCCGGTTCGAAAAATATTTTTTGCCTTTTTAAAAATATTTTTTGCTATTTTTTCATGTTTTTTTGGCAGCGATTTCTACAGGCGGTTCCTTAAGGAACCGCCTGTAGAAATCGATTTCTACTGGCGGTTTTCAACCAACCGCCAGTGGAAATGGGTCATTTTCACTGGCCCCTCCCACTGGCGGTCGGAGAAAACGCCAGTGAAAATGGGACACCAGCCACCTATATTGAGCTTTTATGTACCAGTGGAGGCCAACTTGACTTTCATGCCATACGCCCAAACCTGCTGCAAATTGATTCTTATTTTGACGAAAGAAAAGAGACGAGGGAAACTGTATTTAGGCACCTGACTTGCCTAAAGATAGCCTCTTGAATTGATTTAAATCAATTCAAGAGGCTATCTTTAGTTCTTTACGAACGTGCCTACTTCTCTTATATAGCAAGCGTGCACGCATAGTACCATAGTGCTCTTGTGATTCGTGAAACACTTCTACAATAAGTAGGGGAAAGGCTTCATTACGATTAGTATGATAATCAGCTAGCGCAACGCCACCCCGTTCCTCGCAGTATTGCTGCTCACTGCCTACTACTGCTAGGCAGAGTCATTCTTTTTTTAAGAAAATGAATCAAAGCTCTAGGTGTTGGTGCCAGAGCGAAAGGAGTGGCACGTGGGTGCGAGACCCTATTCCTATTTTATTGTCATTTTACCTGATCATATCTTTGCTTCTTACTCAACTCTGACACTAGCCACTAGCAAGGAAGAGAGAGGAGGTGAGCGATGATGCATGGGGCCCGCTTGTAACTGAGGTTGGAGGAGGGGTATCAAATGAACATATACGTATGTAGATCTACAAGCTGACTTGGGTCATGGAAGACATATAAAGTGGAGGATTTCAGGTATCAGTAAAACTATAATGGCATATCTTAGAATAGGTGAATTATAATGGCGTATATTCGATATGCAAAAATTATAATGGCACCATTCTAATTAATCCTATAAAACACCACTAAAATGGAGGGAGTAATATAGAAGCTAGGTTGGACCACGGCTAATAACTTTCGTCTTGGTGTTGCACAAAAAAATGAATGTATCACAAGCATCTAGTGGAAAATATTTCTGCACTCTTTAGTTGTCTGCACGGTATACAAATTAAGCAAGATTCATATATAGATCATCTACAGATTAAGCAAGATTCCTATATAAATCATTGTTACCAATTGGAAGGATAATAAATAGAGGTTAACTTGACTTTCATGCCTTACCAACTTGTGGCATTATTGGCCTACTACGACCACGACAGACAGTAATAATTGCTTTTCTTGCTTCATATACCAGTACAGCTTTGCTGATGCAAGTAATGGCAGACTGAAGAAATAAAGAATGGAAAACTGCCGCGAGCTCGGACAATAAACCCATTTTGCTGTATTTATCACAAGTAAGTCACTATCTTCATATTCATGGTAGAGTGAATGATGCTACAGATTGTGACTTGCCTGTGAATGAATTTCATCAGTAAGTCGTTCCTTGTTGCATTGCATGTGCCACCAACACCGCCGGTGTCAGCATCATGTGTGTATATATATAGGCATGGCCGGTGATCTCTAGCAACCAAGAGATGGAAAAAAACATGAGCGATGTTGTCCATGGGATTGTGTGCATGAGCAGAAGGGAGCGCCCAGAGGGAATGTGAGTAGTAATAGGAACTGGAGGCACTGGGAAGGCGGGAACAGCCACAAGTGTCACCCCTCGGTCGTGCGTGCACACCATGTGCAGCATGACATACCTAGACCGAGAAGGAGCATATCGATTCTCGAACGTCACACTGGCCACTCAACCTGGGACCATTCTTCTCTCTTGTCTTGTGCCATGGGCTCTCTTCCCCTTGTGTCCTTTCTGCTAGAGTCGAGCAAGAGCATTGGCTGGAGCATTGCGACACGCGAGGAGCATGATGTCCTCTTGACTGGAGCACTAGCTGTCCTCGTGGATCCCGTGCTCTGAGCACTGACTAGATTATTGTTGCGGCGAGACGAAGAACGATGTCCTTATAGGTATTGTACTCTGGTCCAGTTCTTGGGACGTGGCTTGCTCCTACAGATGTATGTTTTGCGGCGTGAATGATGTATACCGGCGCCCCAAAAGCAACCTCCCCTAGAGGAGAGGAAAAAGGATAGAGAGCGGCCACCGGCGGAAGCGGTGCAAGCAAACATAGGACAGTGACCAAGAGGTGGCTGGCAGAGTGAGTGGATTTTGCACTGGTCAATCGGAAGTCTCTGTGGTTGCGCTCCATGCAGATGTGGCACTAACACCCTCCTGCACTCCTATACCCTTTCTGGATTGTCATTCTTTGATATTTGTTGCTTGATGCAATATACCTTTATTACTATGAATCCAGTGGTCCTTCTGGAGTTTGGACCATCCATCTACCGATCTACAATCAGAACTTGCTGCCAAGGGGCTGATTTTTGTGCAGTTTATCACTATACTGAACCTGATAACAATGGGAGCTACTAACAAAATGGAGATGGAGAACAGGCACCGTGTGGGGGAAAGCGTCAGAGTCGGAGTCGGAGAACAGGCTCGATGTCCACATTCCAGCCCCTGTTCCCCATCTCTAGCACCGAACTGAAAAGAACGCCACCTGCTCGATCCTGTTGCACGGCCGGCAACTAGAAGCGGGGAGGTTCAGCAAGCGCCATGGTGGCTGGATGGGGAGTCGACGGTGGGATTTCGATGGGATCTGGGGGCTTTGTTGGGTCGCCCCGTGTCGCCGCCTCAACGGACATATATATTTTTATATGGCTGTTTGCCAAAACTGAAGTCGTAGTGAAACACTGACCTAGATGCTTACAGTTATTAACTATAAAAGAAACTTCGATGTTTTGTGTTATTTTAAACTAGTCCATCAACCCGTGCTCCGCACAGGCTAAAATTTTATGAGATATATCGTTTAATATATCTAACATAAATAATTTTTATACTAAATTGTATATTTTTTTTTATGTTTATTTTCTACAAAATAGACGTAATAGATACTTCATACTCTATATCAATTATCACAAACTTATTAATTATTTTTTGCAAGGCATTGATTTATATGTCTTTCATCCATTTGTATTTTTACTTTCTATTGGCATTGATTTATATTTCTCATGAAGCCTTGAATCTAAATTATGATTTTTCTAAAATTATCTTATTAACTATTATATTTTTTACAATCAACTTAAAACTCTTGTACTTAATGTATCTTTCATTAACTCTTCTGTTTGCACTTTTTAAAATAAGTACTTTAGGTCATAAAGTATGTTTACTAAATAGCATAAGCAATTATTTAAATCTTGCATCATGACACTTGAGATAAGTGGTCGAGTTTGAATCTCCGATGTGTATAGCAGTGTTAATCTCTAAAGAGTTTTAATAGCTTATTCATATAACATTTTTTTATGCTAAAATAAATTTAAAAGGTTAGACAAACATATATACACAGTAGTGGTTCTCCCATACTTTAAAGATGATTGAATTTTCTTGTCAAGAAATTATATAAAATTATATGTGTAGTCAGGTTATAATCCAAATATAAAGATGTCAAATATTTAGTTAAAATATGTCAATATATCTAAAGAAGCAATCTAAATAAAACATATTTCATGATTACTAATATGATTTTAAATAATTTATTAGTGTCATTAGTATATATATATATATGTATGTGTGTGTGTATATATATATATATATATATATATATATATATATATATATATATATATATATATATATGAGTTTTTAAGGAAATATTTTTTTACTAAAATATAACATATATATTCATCACTGATGCATGCTTTGGTATCATGTATGCTTACTTTAATCAAATATTAATATTAATAACATATACATGCTTTATGATTATTTATACAATTTTAAATATAAGTTTTTGATAATTTTTAGATGTAGATTTGCAAGGACATTTAAACTTTTAAATAATAAGATAAAAATTAGGTTACATAGATTATCTATCATAATAAGAGTACATCAGTAATTATATATAAATTTTTTTACTTTATGTTATTTCATTACACAACATGAGTTAGATAATTATTTAGGAATTAGAATAGATTCGATAGCTAGTGTTATTAATGGTAGTTTTGAAGGGAATTATTAATGGTGATTAGGTTAAATGGTATTGATGATCAAATGTTTTAAATTTTTGTGAGAACTTTTAGATTCTACATTTTGTTTTCTTTGTCGTATCTTGTGAGGACTAATGTGGAGGCTCCATTAGGGATATCTAGGTTGACTTTCTTGTAATTTTTTTTTGTAGCGTGATATGTTTTTAGATGATAGCCTAATATTAACATATATAAACCCTAGTTGCATCTAATTAAATGACTTCATTAATTATAGTTAAGTTTTGAGTCTTAATCGACTTAAATAGAAAGTCTAGTATTTTTATATTTATAAAAAATTAATTTTTAACTAAAAGGAGTTTTTGGTTTAGATATTATTTAAGTTGAAACTCAGCTTGTACTCTAGCATTACACTTATTAAATTTGTTATAACAATTATGTTATCAATAGTGAAATGATATAATATTTCACTTAAAATAAATAAAATGATTTAAAATAACAAACTATGAAATTAATTTTTATGTAGCATTAACATAATTTAAAGTGAATAGTCAATGTCATGTTATTATTATATAGTTTGTGACTCAAATATTTTTATTCTTCATAAGAAATTAAAAAATATTTAGCCTATCGTAATATATTGACTAAGTATACATGGTGAAACATAGCATATAGTTATTTTATGATCTGTAGAATTTTAAGATTTATAAATTTATAAATATATATATGTCTGTGGATATCAATTTATTTTTTTAATAGAATATATTAGTATTTACCTCTAGATATGAGCATATTTTTTTGTTTATTATCTTTTATAATGGCTATAGATACAAATGTAAAGGTAATACTTTATATTCTCTTGCGTAAACAACATGCATAGATAGGTTGGATGTAAATTTAGAACACTATTTTGCATTAACTTTCATAATTATAAAGGTGGGTAATATATAAAATTAATATCGTGTATTTAAAAGTATCTTTCATAATGATAGATTGAGAATCTGAATACAAAGTTAGAGGGTTGTTTTAAATTATTATTTTTAATAGTAAAAGATGAGTAATTTAGAGGTTTATTCTTATTTATTTATTATAATAGCAAAATGGGTAATTTATATATAAATCTAGGGGTTTATTTGATTTACTTTTTATAATGATAGATGTACGTGGGGAATTTTATATAAATTTAGGGGTTATCTTGAATTATTCTTCATAATGGCGGTTTTTTGGTAATTAAATACAAAATTAGGGGTTATTTTATATATTCTTCATAATGGCAATGTGGGTAACTTAAATATAAAATTAGAGGGTTATTTTATGTATTTTTCATAATGGCGGTGGGTAATTTTTTTTTATAAATTGCAACAGATCCGATGGCTATTATCAACTATGATGATTAGTGTCTACCAAATTAAAGGCCAAATGTTTTTGATTATTATGGGAATTTTTAGGATTTATCTTTTTTCCTAGCGTGTCTGGTGAGAATCAACGTGGCGCCTCCGTTGGGGCCTCTAATTAGTAATAGTAAGATTACAGGAGTTCTTGCTTGGATTAATAAGTAAAGATATATAATGGAAAGTTATTTGAATTTTATTATAAGATAGCAACAACTGTTAAATGGTGTATCATATTCATATCTATACTATACTCTTAAACCTGTGGATCTTTAACGTTGGTGCCCCTCTCACATTCTACTGTTCCTAGAACAGTAAACGTGAGCGCCCCCCCCAGCCTCCACCGACACCCCACCAGTACCTCCTCGAACTTTCTTTTCCTCTTCGTCAAACAGAGTGGCTGCCCAAGAAAACAAGCACACGCTCCTCTCCTTCCCTCTGTATCTACTTTCCCCTTCCTCTCCCTCTGTCGATGCCGCAGCGCACCAGCCGGCCAGCAGCGCCGACGAGGTGGTGGTGCATGGCCGCGGCCGGCCCTCGCCGTTGCCATGCCTGCGCGGCCAGGGCCGCGGCGACCCCCCCCGCTCCGTTCGCCGGCGCTGCTCCATCCCCTGCGTCCGCCGCCCTCAGCGCACGGCCACCGGTTCCCGCCTGTCAATCCCGGCCGTCCTCACCGCCGCAGCCTTCTGCGCGCTGACGTCATCGCCTGGGCGTCCTCCGCACGGCCACAGGTTCCTGCCCGTCCATCCCGGCCGCCGTCGGTGAGGTTATTCCCGCGTCCCCACCTCACTCCTCTCCAGTCCAGCGTTCTTGCTTCTCTCCGTCTCATACTCTCCTCTACTGATTTGGTACTGCTGCTCTGCTGATTAGGTACATGGATTGATTGGTTAACAGGGATAGGCAACAGGTCTCCTCAGGGAGGTCAGATCCGATTTCACTGGGCCAGTATCGTTTCTTGCATGGATTAGGTTATATCTGTGATAAGATCAAACAATTGTTGCAAGGGATGCTACACAAAGCCATCAATTATCTGATTACCAGATAAAGCAGCCTATTAACCATTATATATGTTTGGTCTGCGCAAAACCTTCACCATAACATAGCTATATCGATAACATTTTCCACTACCAGTCCAAATGCGATCAATTAAACCTCACCCATATAATTTCCTTTTTCTTACTGCTATGCATATATAAATGTCTTCATAATGTTTACCCAATATGCGTGCTAATCTTTTTCTTTGGTTCATAGGCAAATGAACTATGTAGTAAGGTGCACAGCTTCTTCCAATGTCACTTCTAACTGACCATTGGCTACATACCTACCTAACCATTTCTCCTGCACTCCTGCATATTTGGTGTCACCATTTGTCCTGCACTCCTGCATATTTAGTGTTGCTAATTGTGACTTCTTTTTTGAAGGCAAACGGAGTGTGACTTATGGTACGTGCATTCGTTATTTCTCGCCCATACTGATGAAAACATATCCTTCACAGCCCTTGCTACTTTGCTAGGCAACAGGGTAAGTGTGCAGCTCTGTAGAGCGTTACAATTAATTTGAGCAGTCTGATCCACCATCCTGTTCTCTAGATTATTTTGGTAAGTGTACCCAATCATGTCTTTTACTGTCTGCCAATGATCTAACTGTGTTCCTCAGCATTTTAGGTAATGCTTAGTAAATTTGCTCTAGAGTTGTTAGATATATGAGCTTACCCAACTACAACAAACCATCTCTTTTCATTTCCAAGTATGTTGTCGATAAAAAAAAAAACTTTTCATTTTCTCGATACATCAGACCACGACAACAGTGACATGATAACCTGGAAATGAACATAAATTCTAGCCAATTTATTAAACATGAAAAAAAAAGGTTTTGCCGATGCCATTTTTGAGCTTTGACATAAATTGGTTCCTATAACGAAAGTTACTGATTACAACACTGCTTACAACCATGACCATTTCAGATTTCAGATACATTGCTTGGGGCCATACTCATGGATAGGACTGCAATAAGGGTTCAAGTGATGCTATAAACGCTGCAAAGCTGAGGTGATGTCCTCTGCAATTTCTTACTCATTTATCTCCCTTATGGACTGCAACTATGCATGTAGAGTACTTCTTCTCAGCTGCCTAACAAAAGGTAAACTTTCAGTTCCAGGACCACTTTCTATCCTAAACTTGCAAACCTCATTGTGTCATTTCACTGCTACTTTTCTAGAGCCCGTAATGAATATGTGAATGGTATATCTGTGGTGCTCATGGAATCTTTTGCTCTTTTTAGTACCTCTATTCTATTGCCTGTGATGGTAAATATATTTTAAACCAGTACTACATGTATAAAATTAAACCGTGTCAATATTTTTTTTTCGACAAATCCATTGCTGCAACTAATTTTAGCAATCATTTGATTCCATACACAAATTCTGGCTTGCTGCCCCGTGCGAAAGCACGGGGG
This sequence comes from Chrysopogon serrulatus, assembly GCA_015844335.1. Taxonomy (NCBI): domain Eukaryota; kingdom Viridiplantae; phylum Streptophyta; class Magnoliopsida; order Poales; family Poaceae; genus Chrysopogon; species Chrysopogon serrulatus. The sequence continues at coordinate 182,957 of JADLZL010001757.1, read as the reverse complement.
TACCTGCTAGTTCTGAAATACAAGCACCCATGATACGGTGCACGAGAGAATCAAATTAAAGCTGAATGGACAAGGTGCATCATATAATAAGGAACCTTAGTTATTTGATTGTGATAAAAGCAATTGTACTATATGGCAAAGTAAGACATTATCCTCATATTCATAATTTATTTATGGTATATAGCAAATGATGTTGCAGAATGTAATGCGCCTTTAATGAGTTTCAATAAGTGGCTCGCCTGCATATATATGTTCGACCAATGCCAGTGTGGTGTTCAGCAACATATATACATATATTCCTTCGTCGGATCACTGGCAAGTGGCAACCAAGAGACGAAACAAAGGTGATGTCCATGGTGTGGTGCCTGAGCTTGAGTCCTCGAGGGGAATAGGAATCGGAGGTACCAGGAAGGCTAAAATAGCTGACAATCTCACTCCTCCTGCAGCACATGTATCATCGCCGACGATGCGCCTTGTAGCACACTTGCTGCCTCTGGTGACGAGGAATCTTCTCTCTAGGGCTTTGCCTTGGCCGAAGCATGTAGCAAAAGGCACCAACTGGATCATTGCGGCTGTTTAGGAATACAGTGTCCTTGACTCACCGTATTCCATGGGCTGCTCCTCCAGATGGTGCCGCATGATGATTTTTAGCGAAAGAAAAGAGTCTGGGGGTGTGCTCGCGTCGCGACTGCCTGGACCTCGTCGGTGCGGTACGTACACAGCTTCGCAACTAAGCGGGCGGCAGACTCCATCTGTGGGGTTCCGGCTGGTGCAGGCAGGTGGCTGGTGCTGCAAGCCTCCAAGTTGAGACGGGTCTTCCGAAGGCGGAAGGTGGAGCCTCTCCTCGACGATGCCCGTGTGCTTCAGGAGCTGAACAAGGTGAAGCACGTTGTTCCAGGCGTGGTCCATCGCCAAGGTGACCTCCGATCCTTGTGCTTGAGGTTGAGGCGGTTATCAAGCGTCAGCTGGCTGAGGTTGAAGTGGAAACTGTTTTTCGACACCTGACTTGCCCAAAGATCATGCTAAGCCAGGCACTGCTGCTGCTGCTGCTGCTGCTGGCCGTGCGTGTTTTATCCGCTTGGACGACGACGTTGTCGACAAGCAGGATACAGGCCTCGAGGAAAATTCATCCCTGCTCAACTTTGACGGGCTAGAGGTCCGATGCCCAATGTATCATTTTGCTCCATCATTTTCGTGCTGTTAATTTGAAGATTGCCTGCCAGATCATTCATGCTTGCTGCCAGCTACTACTGTCGTCGCTGTTTTTCATGTTTGCCCATAACTGTCCTTGTGTTCTCAGTTGTCATTCAATGGATGAACTAGGATTGGTCACTACTTGGGCTAAAAATTAGCTCAACTTAGCTGATGTTGAATGCTTAGTTGGCTAACAACTAGCTGGAGTCTTGGCTAAAAAAAAAAATAGCTCATCTATTATATTGGCGCTCTTGTTTGGATACAATAAAGGACTAATTTTAGATAATTTTTAGCTAACTAGTAATTAGCTCGTTGTATCTAAACATGCTCCGAATCTGATAACAATAGGAATTTATTGGCCCAAAATATTCAGATTATTAGCAAACTAATTTCCCACATGAGAGTAGCATCGTACACCTTTTGTGCATGAAAAATGTAAACCTTCCAAACACAAGTTTGCCGAATCTTTGATATATATTTGCTACAATTAGGTCACTAGAACATCAACCCTATCATCTCAGTACGTATCAAAGAACACATATATGCCTTCCATGCCAACTCATTCACACAAGCAACCACTTCACACATCACTCAATAGCAAGAAAAATGGTGAGTTAATCAAAACATAGGGCAAGAGAGATACCAAATCAAGGCCGAACAAATTTATGTGAAAAAAAACTTGCGGGGGAACCATGTGGGACGATGAGCAATAAGATGAAGAAAATACATAGTTGGGAAATTTCCTTTAGGCTTCGTTTGGCATCTGTGGATCACTGCCCAAGGGAGAGCTCACCCAAGCGTGTATTAGGTTGACCCACGTGGGCCACCCAATCCCCGTCCGCTGCCGGTGTTTGCATCCCTTTCCTAATTTAATCATTTGGAACTGTGACTCGAGGCAGACCTGGCGGAGTCGCGTGTGGCCTTCAGGTCACACGACTCACGAGTCGCGAATCGCGAGCGCGAGAAAGGGAGTGAGCTCCCGGCCTCGGGTGGAGATAATTATTTCTCCCTTGGATTGACGTGGATTGGGTGGGTATTTCTCCAACCCGGTGACAGCCAAATCCATTTTTCTGGATCCCCGTGTGTGAAACCCCGACGTGGGTTGGCACCCATCGGAGACCGGGTTCCACCCCCGATACCTGCCTAACCAAGATATCCCAAACGAAGCCTTAGGTGGGAGAACAAAGTTGGAGAGGTTCTAAATCCCCACACGAATCAACACATAAGACATTGTACCATTTCGAACTTGGAACTTGGAACTTGGAAGGATAGCAAGTAGAGGTTGGTTCGATTTCATGTCATATCAACTTATAATATTTCTGGCCTACTAAAAGCATGAATCAACACATGCATACTCCTGAGCTTGAACAATTTTATATAAAAGTATGAATACTTTGTTACCAAATAAATAAGTATCGTCAGATTCTACATTGAATATAGTCTAATAGTTTACTTATTTGACATAATATTGATACTTTTTATATAAATTTAGTTAACATTAAATAGTTTGAATAATGAGAGAACTAGAATTACATTTTTAGGGTGCTGTGATAGTAATTGTTTTTCTTACTCCTTGTATCAACATTGGTTTCCCCTTGCAACTAATGACAAAAGATATATGGGATGGAGATTGCCCTGAATCAGACAATAACACATTGGGCATTGGTTTAAATGTTTATTAAAAATACAATTAACTATACTTGTTGATTAAATATTTCCATAAGTTTTTGTTATTTTCAATTAATAACAAGGAATTTCTGATTGGATAAAGTATGTATGTATCTAGAAACTATTATAAAAAGAAAAAATAACTTAATTTGAGGATAATATCTATGCAATTCTAGTATCGGTATCCTCTTAGAACCCTTCATACTTAAAGATATCGACAACATTGCTAAATGGCGCTTCATGTTTCATATGAGTTTTGCTCCGGTAGACCTCTTTCCTAAAAGCAGCATGAATCCCAAAGCATACTTATATTTAAATAATAAAGTAATTACTGGTTTTAATCAGCCCGGGCTGGCCCTATGCCCAACCCAGATCGTATACATGTATAAGACCGGTTCGTCATCATTTCATCATTCATTATTTGATGATCGGATCACCGGAGCGGCCACGGCTCGCCGTGGTTGCCGAATCTTTGGTGTGTGTCGTGCGCACGACACTATTCAAGCTTCTGATACCGCCGGTGACTCTCTTACGCCTGTTGTCGCTCACTCCCTTGTCATACCACACAAATCATGCCGCTTTCCCAAGCCTTAGTGCCTAGCAAGCCTTGTTGCAGCGCTGCAGCTCGTTTGTTGGCGGCGAGTTCGCCGGAGTCCTCACCACCATCCGATCGAGTGATCTCCGTCAGCAGTTTATAATGCTCACATGCTTTCACATCAAACCTCTTCTCACCGCAGTGAGCCTTCGAGTTTCCAGTGCAATTAACCCGTTTTAGGTATGACTAAAGCGATTATCAATCAAATTTATCAAGTTGTGCTATGCATATGACGTTATAGATGTAGTTGATCTTTGAGCTTTCGAATTCTGAGTTAGTTTGGTAGTACTGCTTCTGCTCGTGAGCATGACGGGGGCCAGCAGCAGAGTGCAGAAATCGGCAAGGGCATGGAACAGAGTCGGCAAATTCCAACAAATGCGCACCTTCAGTCTGTTGCAATCGCTAAGCGCCATGTATCCAGATGACGGCCGGCGGCATGCGAACGAGACTACTCAACCGGCATACTTGGATTCGATCTGTAGACGATATAGGGTGGGCTGGGCTAGACCTGGTTAGTGGGCGTAGGGCTGAGCAAATAAAAAGAAAATAACTACATAATTAAAAGGCTGCTTTAGGATTTGTGCAGCTTTTAAAAAGAGGTCTACCGGAGCACTTCTCGTTTCATATTAGCCGAAGTCCAAGCGCCATGGTGCATGAGAGAGACAACCCCGAATGGGCAAGCTGCAGCATAAGGAACCTTAACTACATCATTTGATTGTGATAAAAGCAATTGTACTATATGGCAAAATAAGACACTATCTTCACATTCATTTATTCACGCTGCAGGTTGCAATGCGCCTAATTAATGGGTTTCACTAAGGGACTCACGCTTGCATGTTCCACCACACCAACATGGTGTTCGGCAATGTATATACATACATATATTCCTCAGGTGATCACTGGCGACGACCAGGAGACCAAGAGATGTCCATGAGATGTGGCGTGCATGAGCACTCATGCATACACCAGTCCTCGATCGAGGTAATAGGAATTGGAGGCAGCAGGAAGGCTGGAACAGCTAGGAATTAAACTCCTCATGCTGGGAATTCCACTCCCTCCTGCTACTGCACCAGCCCCTGGGCACTATGGGTCCGCTTGGTTCCCTTCTCACCGAGAGTGCATCGCATCTGGACATCCTGGCCGCTGCTGGCCAAGCTCTGATCATGCAAGCTACTGGTGTTTGGATGCTGTGCTGTGCAGCGCTAGGATCCGGACAACATTTGTTTGGTTGCCTGTTCTCCCTGCGTTCACTGTCTCTCAGTTGGGTCACGAGGCGCGTGCACTCGCGCTCGCCGGAGCCAGGCTCTCAAGAAACGAAAATAAAATCTGTTTCCGGGGATGCAGGCTTGGCTGCACTTTTTGCATGCAGCTGGCCAGGCTGTGGCGCTTGCCCAGCCAACCAATCACTCACATCCTGCACCGCGTGAGCCAGGGTCACCCAGAAGCAGCTAACCAAACGCGCCCTATATGTTGAGCTGGCGATGAGAAGGGCCATCTGGAACGTCACCAGTGGCGGAGCTAGGATTTTTAAATAAGGGGGCCGAGCAATAGATGACACATCATAAATACGACAAATATATATAATAACTATATATATATATGACTTTATAGTATTTTACATGTATATTTAGTATTCATAATAAAAATCACAATATTATCATGATAAGTAGGTGAAAAGAAAAATTTTTACGATGTATAATTGAATTTTAGGATGTATAATTGATTTTTAGAATGTATAAATGATTTTTTTTCCTATAGTAAAAAATTTTCATTGTTTTTTTTAGGTGGGGTGGGGTGGGGGGGGGGGGGGGCCCCTGTTGGCCCCCTTGGCTCCGCCAACGTCACACACTGAAAATTTGGGCCTCGGAGCACTCTTTGGCTCTGGTCACTAGGATTCTCTCTCTAGTGTGTCATTGTCCAAAAAGGATCCTGCGGTATCGAGCAAACTAGGCACCGACTGCAGCGTCGAAACTCATCAGCAATACATTGCATCACTGTCGTTGTCTCACCATGTTCCACGGGCCTAATGGCTTCCTGCGAGGTGAGATTATTATTCATGGTAAAAGAGAAGTAAGGTTGAGGAAACTGTATTTTTTTTTGAATGGAAACAGGAGGGTTTTTACGCCCTACTGTGATTTATTATCATCAACAAAAGTGGTCTTACAAGCCTTGCTCAAGAAACAAAAAAAAGTTACAAAATAAATCAAAAAAGATTACACATAAGCTTCTAGCCATGATACTATATGTGGATGATAGGATGTCTTTGCTCTTAATATAATTAAGGCAAATTCTGTCTTGAAGGTCCTCTTGCAGTTTCGAATTGAGGCTTGAGCTCCTCTGAAAATTATATCATTGCGCATTGTCCAAATGGCCCAACACAATGTTACCATTATCTCCATGAAAAAAGGCAAATGAAGTTGTCCCTTTATAGCTTCAAAAATTTCCTCAGCCGTTGGTAAGTTTGGAATAATTATCTGAAGAGTACTCCAACAGGCCATGGCATAAGGGCAATGAAAGAAGAGGTGGTGCGTAGATTCTTCAACCCCCAAGTTACAGAGAAACACAACTGTAATCTTCCAAGAACATATTTTTCCGTTTTAACAAACCTCGAGTACTCAGTCTATCCTTCAAAAGTAACCAGCAGAAGAATTTTCTCTTGTTTTGGCAAGAAGAGTTCCAGAGCCATCTATAAGCTGCATGAACCTGAGTAGTACCAATAAGATTCCTGTAAGCCCGTCTTGATGAAAAAGAATTAGATCCCCGGATGTATTGCCATTTATCTCGGATCTTGTGACAGCTGCATATTCTGAAGAATTACACTTAGGCGACCGAGTTGATCATATGCTTCAGTAGATAGGGGTAGGTGAAAATGTGATATAGGAGGCATAGGGATTGAATGCATCTTTTGAACAGAGATAACCTGGTTTTTTTTTTGTAAGAGAAGAGCTCTAGGAAAGTTTGCTCCGTGGCTGTCCATTCCGGAGATCTGACCAAAAAAAACAAGAGGTGCCACTAGAGACGATTACCATTGCCAAACCTTTATAATCCTGCAGCGGCTTGAGAATATCCCTCCACCAAAAGGAGCCTCTGAAATTATGTAGTCTAGGGAGTTTACCATGTGCATAATATTTATTCCACACTAATGTAACCCAAGGCACATCAATCCTATTAAAGAATTTGTGGAGGTGCTTCAAAAGGAGACTTTGATTCTGCACAGTGAGGTTGAGCACCCCTAACCCACCATCACTCTTAGGAATACACACCATGGTCCAGGCTGCTTTTGGGGGTTTTTTGTTGTTTATGTCTGATCCTCTCCATAGGCAATGCTTTCTATACTTGTCAATCTGTTTAACAATAGTCTTTGGGAGCATGAATGTGCACATTGCAAAGGTGGGGAGAGCCGTAAGGACAGCATTAGTAAGTTCCAGTCTTCCCCGCTTGAGTCAAGAATGTAGAGGTACTCAAGCCTTCTTTCACATTTGGTAACCAGAGGCCAGAAATCTGCCCTTTGTTGGCTTTGTGATGCTCAAAGGTAAACCTAAGTAGGTAAAGGGAAGGGAACCAATGGAGCACCCAAAAGCAATGGCCAACTCCTCGCTTTAGGACTATCAATGTTGATTGGCACCAGAAAAAGATTTCTCATAATTTACCTTCAAAGCCGATAGATTCACCAAAGTTGTTCAGCATGGTTTTTAGAAAGTTGAGCTGATTGGTATCTCCTTGCATGAATATTAGAGTATCATCTGCATATTGCAGGATAGGAAAGTCTGTATCATGTGACAAAGGTATAGGTAGGGATAAATCACCTTGAGTACAAGCAAAGATTCAAAAAGGTGCAGTAAAAAAATCAGCAAAGCAAGGACAAAGAGTAAAGGGGAAAGTGGATCCCCCCTGTCTAACACCCCGACGACAGTGGAAAACTTTGCCTGGTACTCCATTCAACAAGACAGCTGAAGTCCCAGAGTTGAAGATGTCATGCATCCAGTCTAACCATTTTTGGGGAAAACCTTTGGCTCTCATGATTTGCAGCATAAGTTGGTGCTCAACTTTGTCAAATGCTTTCTCAAAATCCAACTTGAGAATGACAATCTCTCTTTTTGATTGATGGCACATGTGCAGGTATTCTAAGGACCAGGCAAGACAATCTTGGATTGTTCTGTGTTTAATAAAGCCATACTGGTTCTTGTGTATCAAAGTAGGCAAAACCAGCTGTAGCCTATTAGCAAGGGCTTTGGTGATGAGTTTAATTGAGCTGTTTAATAAGGAGATGGGCCTAAAGTCTGAAACTTTTTGTGCATCATCTTTTTTGGGAATAAGAGTAATATAAGAACCATTAATGCTCTGAGTGCAAATCTGCCCACTGTGGAATTCATCGAAAAGTCTGTAGAAATCTTCACTGATTATTGGCCAACATTTCTTTAAGAAATCTGTGTTGAAACCATCAGGGCCAGGGGCTTTGAGAGAGGGCAAGTTTCTTACTACTTGATCAATTTCTGTTCTCAGGAAGGGTACCACCAGTTGATTCAGGTCACTTTGGGTGAGGAACTGGGATAGATCATAGTGAACACCAGAGAAATTGGATGTACCAAGTCGTTCCTTAAAGGAGTGCCATAATAAATCTGCCTTAGAGCCATGATCAGAGACCACATTGCCATGATCGTCCAAAAGGGAAGTGATGAGGTTTCTTCTAAATTTAACAGTTGCATTTGCATGGAAGAAGTGAGTACTTGTGTCACCAAGAGTCACCCATTTGATCTGACCACGTTGTTTCCAGTATTCTTTCTGCTGTTTAAGAAGAGCAATAAGATGTTCTTGTAAAAGAGCTCTGAAATTCCATTCTACTAAAGAAAGATCTCTGTAATCTTCCAGCAGGTTGAAAAAGTCTAAGGTAATCTTGGCCCTATGAATGCATTCTTTCAGGTTTGATAAAGAATGGCTCCAGTGTTTCAGTGTCTTCCTTAGACTTTTAAACTTGGAAGTGATGTTCCTAGCTGCATCAACCTGTTCATCTAGAGCAAACCACCCAAGCTGCACCTGATTAAGAAAATCCTCATGTTGCATCCAGTAATTTTCAAACCTGAAAACATGGCCTTTAGGAATAGCAGTATTAATAGAGATTAAACATGGCGTATGATCCGATGTTTCCATTGTCATGGTGAATACATTAGTATTTGGATAACTCAAAGTCCACGAGGCAGAGGTAAAAAACCAGTCTAAACGCTCCAGGAGGGGTGGGAATTGCTTATTTGTCCATGTAAACCTCTTCCCTTTCAGGGGCAATTCTATCAGCCCAAGAGAGCTTATTGCTGCATTAAAAAGGAACATCTCGGCATAGTCTGCACCTGGTCTATTTCGGTCATCAGGATTTCTATATAGGTTAAAGTCACCCACCACTAACCAGTCAACCATATCAGGCATTTGAATGTTTTTAAACCAGGTCAAGAATTCTCTCTTGCCAGTAGGGGTGCAAGGTGCATAAATATTTGTTAAAATCCAGGATGAACCATTATGTAGAGATGTGAACTCAACAGACTGAGCAAAACTATTTTGGAATACACAGGTACCATGAAAAAAGACACTTTTCCAGATAATTATGGATCCACCAGATGCACCATTAGAAGGTAGAAAAACAAAGGAATCAAAAGATGGAGGGCAAAAGAGTTTCACAAAATTCAGATCAAAGAGCACCTTCTTAGTTTCTTGCAAGCATACAATGTCACAAGAGCTTTCCACGATTTTATCCCTAACGAGTTCCACTTTTTCTGCATTAATCCCCCTTACATTCCAACACGCAATTTTTTAGCTTCTATTATTCATGATAACAGATCTAAAGGAGCAAAAGGCACTTAGATAACTAGGATCTAAGTCGAAGGTCTAAGCGAAGACCCGGATGGGCCATCTCCATCGCCCCTGTCCCAACCGTGGGGTCTTGGGTGCGATTGTCTTGGTTTTCTTTGACTTGGGCCTTCCAACAAAGACCTTTAGCTTTGGGCTTCTCATTCAAACACCCTCTGTTACTTTTGCAGGATCCATCTTGCAAAAACTTGTGGCCAGTTCCCTCACTACATTGGAAGAGATTAAAGGGGGCTTAGTTTGACAACCAAGACAGTTTCTATCATTACAGACAGAGGGTTTGAAACCTTTGTTAATGTCTCGAAGTCTAGGACTTCTTCTGACTTCAGATTCAGATATGACAGTGGCTTTACCTCTTTTGGTACCTTTAGCCTTGTCCTGCGCAGCAGGAGTTTGATGGGTGTTGCTATCAGCATTCTTAAGGATGAGGGGGTCCTCCTCTGGGTTCTCTTCAGCATCCATATGCACCATGTTTTCTAGATCAGAGATTCATATTAGAAAGAAGGGATGGTTGCTCATCAACAGAGCTCAAGCAGCAGAGTTCAGTGATAGTAACAGAAGGTTTGGAAGAGGGAAAAGAGAAGGTGACAGAGTTACCAGAAGCAGCATTGCAAAGATGGGCCCAGGCCTGTGACTTAAGAAATTGGGAAGCCCATTCAGAGGTGTTGTCTTTCAGCATCATCAAGGTAAAGAAATCCATCCACTCAGTTGGTATGGTTACAAAAGGCTGTCCAGGATCCCGATTAGAAAAGTACTTGGCCCAAAGCCTATAGGAAGCTGGGCTAGGAGAAGGAGATGTTGCTCCCCTAAAAGAACAATCCATGGGCATGAAAGCGGCATCGGTTGCCCATGTTGGCATTGATGACGGGATCGAAGATCGGGCCACGGTGTGTTAACCAAACCAAGCTGGATGTTGTTGTCCTGTAAAGGAGCAGGAACCATGTTGTTGTCATGCAGAGGGGCAGGGACATATCCAAGCAAATCCTCTACCTGTGTCTCCTCAACCGGCTGGAATTGTGGAATGTCTTGGAGGTTTGGAAAGATGGGAATCTGAACCTCTTCCATGAGAGGAGGGGGCAGGTCATCTCCATCAGAGTCAGTGAAGTCATCCATTGCTAGCACTTGTCCCTCCTCCAGCAAATTCTCTTGGTCAATTTCTACTGCAGCTTGAATGACACCACCATCCTGCACATCATCCTGAACTGGCTCAATGGGGACCAGAATGGGAACTTGCTCATCAGCAGCTTGGGGGTTTGGCCAGGCTCCCCAACCAACAGCCTCCTGAAGCTCTAGGTCAGGTTGTGCTGGTGGTCCATCAGGGGAGGGTGGTGGAGCAGGACCCATCTGACCATAACCATGGTAAAAGAAGTCGTTGGGATCAAAGTCCTCATCATCTGGTGGGAAATCTTCATCTTGAGGCATAGCACCCAACATTTGACCCTGCAAAATCTCACATTGTACTGCCCAACTATCTGACTCATGATGAGTGCCCTCTGTAAATACAAAAAACCATGGGATTTCATCTAAGCTAGTGACTCTGACCCTGACAAGAGCCCTGGCTTGATTTTGGTGATCTTCTTCCCACACCAAAAGCCTCCCAAAAGATGAAACTGCTTTGTCGATCAGAGGTTGATTCCAGAGGTCAAGGTTAAGACCAAGCATCATCAGCCAGACTTCATGTGTCATCATTGCATTACGATTGTTCCAAGATCTATTGTGCAAAATAAATGAGATGGTGCCATTCCCGTACTGATGCGGACTACCCTGAATCAAAAGATCACGCTCATGCATAAAGTGAAAGCGAACATAGGCCTGACCAAATGGTGTCGGCTGCATGGATCGGAAGCCAATGTTCACATGGTTACGCAGGAAGTCTTCAACAATATTACGTATGTCCCAGAAAGTGGCATTCTCTGCGGGCTGGGGGTTGAGGTTGACTATGGCGAGATCGTCATTGAGCTGATGAACAGGACCAATCACAACACGGCGCATAACCGGACGACCATGAACTACCATGCGCTGCATTCCGGGTGGAAGAAACAAGGTAGGATCAACCAAGCGAAAAGCCATCGTCGACTGCGAATCAAGATTAGAAGTTACTGCAGTTCGAGGAAGAGGAGGGTTTTTTGGAATCCAGCAAATGTGAGATGTTTTGGCGGGAGGAGAAAGACCGAGGAGAAGATCAAACTCACCAAAGGTCGATGCTGTCACCAGAGACAGAGAAGATGGAGCAGAGGACGACGGCGGCACCACAAGCTCTGCCTCGTCGCCGTCGTCGTCGAGAAACTCAGGGACAGAAATGGACCAGGGTCGGTTCCACTGTACCGTAATGGGTGCCGGAGGGGAAGCATTAGTACATGCACGGTAAAAATCTCCAAAAGAAAGGAAGGTGCTGGTATTTTGGCCGGGGGCCCCATCTGTCATAGACGGTCTAAAACGGCCAACATTGGAAGCCGAGGAGACACCGCATGTAATTGGAGGACCCGGCGTATCAGCAAGACGCGAGGATCGAGGCGAGGAACAGGAGCATTCAGCTGCGGAGTGTCCAAGAGAGGAACAGGACCAACAGCGCAGACCCTGAGTGCACGAGTGACGAAAGTGATCATGGGCCAGACATCTAGTACAAAAGGTCTGCAGAGTGGGATTGATCGGGCCTTTGACAATCGGGGCTAAATGGGCTGGAGACTTGCCCAAGAGTCCTTTCTGATTCAAGGCCAACGGTACGACTGGCCGTTTACGACGCGGAGGCAAATTAAGGCCAACATTAAGTCTAGTAAAGACTGATGGCCGTCCATTATTACTGAATTTCGAATTTGAAAAAGCATGCAAATTCGAAGAAGGACGAAGACGATCATGGCGAACAGGAACAGCATTAGCCCCGGTGAGATGTAGACGTACCGGAGATTTAGTTGATGACCTGAAACGTGAGACTTGTGTCCATGAAGCCTCTTCTTCTGTACACCATTTGGCAAATTCAAGCTGAAAATTCGGCCCTCCATTGTGCCACAGATTGAAGAAAACCTTGTAAGCAGAACATTCAAAAGCACGAAACTTATAGATATGGAATCCAACATTCTGAGAGGCAACTGTAAAACGAAAGACCCGATCACTAAGGAACTGCACATCAAAGAGCTGAGCCGAGCCACCAATGGTGGCCTGAAGAATCTGTCCTACTGAATCAACAGACAGTCTGAAAGTGCATCGACCAAAAGATGCAACCAAGAAGAAACCCTTGGATCGGAAAGAAGGGTGAGCACAGACAGAGGTACCAAACCTACGAAGCACTTCAGCCTCAAGGACCTTGCCAGGACGATGGTTGAGGGAGGCAAGGTCCATGGCGACGATGAACAGAGGCGATCAGGTGGAGGGACTCCATGGCGCAAGCACAAGATCGCCGAGAGCCAAGTCGCCGAGAACGGTTGCCATCGATGGCGCTGTCATCACTCACCTGACTTGCCCAAAGATCATGATAAAACCTCTTGAATTGATTTGACACTGAAAGATCCCTTTTTAGCAGTGCTTGGTGATTTATGATTAGTGTATAGTAGTACTTATCTAATAACAGGTCTACTCGTTGTGGTACTAGTGCTCTTGTGAAGCACTTGCACAATCTTCATTATCGTGATTTATAATTGGCTAGTGCAATTCACATACAGATTGTGCTCTGCTTTCTGTGGAATAACTGCATAAGTTGGTGAGTGTGGACAATTACGTAATCCTAGACCCTAGGACTTGTCGAGGTCCTCGATGTAATTCTTGAAAAATTAATAAAATCTTCCTTTGTCAAAAAAAGAACTTGTCGAGATACTAAGATAGTATTTAGTCGGTAAACTGGTGATGGCAACAAGAATGAAAATGGATTGCGGGGTAATTGATGGTGGGATCATTTTGTGGATTTTGTTTGGTTGGACAAAATAATGGCGTGTAACCATTTGATAGCCGGAGTTGAGCGCCATGGGCGTTGTATAGGCTCAGGTTCCTCCATTGTCCAAATAACGTGAAAGTGATGGCACTATTAATATCATTGCAGGGGAACAAATATCATCTAAGTAATACTCCCTCCATCCTAAATTATAAGATGTTTAACTTTTTTGACTCTAACTTTGACCACTTGTCTTATTCAAAAATTTACACAAATACAGTCAAATTTAAGTTATTCTTGAAGATCTTTTATTGATAAAGCAAGCCATGACAAAAGAAATGATGTTTTGCATTTTTTTTTAAATAAGACAAATGGTCAAAGTTGAAGTCAAAAAGTCAAACATCCTATAATTTAGGATGGAGGAAGTACCTAAATCCGAGAATCAATCATTGCTTGCTAGTACTAGAATAGTAGTACCCTAATATTTGTCACCATCCATTATAGTCCCTTAATTAACAACTAGCTTAGATGGCCAGCCAACAATTAACCCGAGATGGCTCCTGCTTCTGAGGCAGCTTACCACTGCCACCATGTCCCTCGCACTGCTCCTCAGTCCTCACGGCCTGCTGCTCAGTAGAGTCATCCGATCCTTTTCTAGGAAAACAAATCAAAGCTCTGGGTCATTTCCCGCTGCATATTTGTATCATTGTCGCTCGATCACATCTTTGCTACTCTTACTCGACTTTTTCCTTCATCTAGGGTAGTTCAACTGCCTGCAGAGCCATTCACCCTGTTCTCTTCTCTTGTCATCGCTGTTGTAATTGTTGTGGTTGTTTTTGCTCACCCATCATTTGAATCTACCTCGTGTTCTCAGTTCTCACCCCTTTTGTGGGTACCTGGGATGTGACTATTAATAAGGAAAATTCTATGCACGTTTAATGATCCACCTATTAATGAAGTGGAGTGTTAAAAAAATGCTACAAATCACTCTTTCTTGGTCAATGTACAATGAGCATAAACTTTTATGCTGCATGAAAAGGTTAACTGATTTTTTCGGAGAGCCTCCCTTAGAAAAGCTCCACCACAAGGAATCTTAACGTACAATCTAAATGTGACAAAAGTCACTGTAGTTTATGTATGACAAAGACACTATCTTGGTATTCACTTATATTTATGCTGCAGATTGTGACATCCCTGAATGAATTTCAGTAAGTTACTTGCATGTGCATGCCACCAAGACTGCTAGTGTCTCAGCAAAATGTGTGTATATATACACACGCCTAGTGATCACTAATAACCAAGAGATGGAAAAGCATGAGTGATGCCATCAAATATATTGTGTGCATGAGGAGGGCGCAGCCCTAGAAGGGAATGTGGATAGGAATAGGAATCGGAGGCACCGGGAAGGCAGGAACAGCAGCTACTCTGACCGCTTGCTCCTGCGTGAACATCATGAGCATGCAGCCCATCGTCCCGAGTCCGAGAAGGAGCATCCCGATCATGCACATAGGACATTGACCAAAGAGGTGGCCGGCAAGTGAGTGGAATTTTGTATTGGCCAATCAGAACTCTCACTCAACATAGTTGCGCTCCATGCTGATGCAAGTCATGGCAGGCCCAAGAAATAAGGAATGGAAACTGCCTGATGCAAGGAAAGACAGATTGATGAAGAAATAAAGGATGGGAACGGCCCAAAATTAGGTGATAACACATTGGCCTATACTCCCTCCGTCCGCAAAAAAGTGCAATCGAAAGATTTTCAAAAATTATGTTTGACCATCTGTCTTATTCAAAAAGTTTGTACATATTATAAAATAAATGAATCATTATTAAAGTATCTCATAGGATAAAATAAGTCATAACAAGATACATGATATTTATCTAAAAATTTTAAATAAGACGAATGGCCAAACGCGGTGTTTGAAAGTCTTATAATGGCGTTTTTTTACGGACGGAGGGAGTATGTTTATTACAATTAACTAAATTTTGTTGATTAAAAAAAATCTTAAGTTTTGGTTATTTTAAATTAACAAGGAATTCTGGTTGGATACAGTTAAGATTTACTCCTATCTGAAAGCTATTAGAACGAAGCAAGAACTATTCTAGAAAAAAATTGCGGGTAATATGCAATTTCAGTCCCGAGCATCTCCAATAACTTGATATTTCAACTTGCTATCCTTATTTTCTTGGCAAAATCACAAAAAACCCTCCCCAACAACTCCTCAAATCAACTCCTCATTTATCCCACTTGCTATTCTTTCCTCCCGCAAGCGGATATATACGTGCGCGGACGCGACTTGCCATCGAGCTTTTAGAAGAGGTGGAAGGGTGAAAAAATAATTTTGTTTCTGTTTCAGGGTTCCTGATGTAAGTTTTCAAGAGGTGGAAGGATATAAACATAATTTTGTTTCTGTCTCGGGGTTCCTGATGTAAGTTTGATCTGTGTTTGGCAACTAAATTATGCCAAACTATTGGAGAGGGACTCTTTTTTCACTAGCCATATATTTTAGAGAGTTGCCACATCACAAGATTTATCAAGTGAATTTTGGCAAATTTTTGGAGATGCTCACCTTCAGTCTTACCTTACAGATAGCGACTCCCTTTAAATGGCACCGCACATTCGTATTCGCCAAAATTGCCCATGGTGAGAGGGAGAGACTAGGCCCAAACAGACAAGCTTCACCATAAGGAATCTTATCATCTGATCGTGATGAAAGAAAGTATACTATATGCATGATAAATTAAGACACTCTCGTCGTATTCATTTATCTATGGCAGAGTGAATGATACTGTAAACTGTAACGTGTCTGAATGGATTCCGATAAGTCGCTCACTTGCATGTGCCACCAACACCGCTGGTGTCTCAGCAACATTTGTGTGTATATATATGTCTGGTGATCACTAAGGATCAAGAGATAGAAATACAAAAGCACGAGGAATTTTATCCATGAGATTCTATATGCACAATAAAAAGGCAGTCCTCAAAAGGAATGTGAATAGGAATTGGGGGCATCGGGAATATGGGAACAACTACAAGTCTCATTGCTGGCTCCTCTGTGCAATCAGCTGCTAGTACCTTCTTCGTGGAAAGCTGCCAAAGGTTTGCAGACTCCAAGCCATTCTCCTCATACACGAGTGCTTTGGTGATTACCATGAAGAGATTGTCCTGAGTTGAACAAGCTTAAGTTCCTTAAAGAGCTTTGGCTGTCAGCTGTTTTGAAGGGTCGTCCAAAACCAATGCTCACGGCGTGATGAGGCCACGAAGTGAATAACTGTGTTCGATATATGTTAAGTACTCTCATAGTCTCATCATAAGTACACCGTTGATCATACTGAATCTAGTGTGTATGGCTTCTATGGTACTTATATGAATATGCTGGGATATGTTGAGTACAGCATTGTATGTTACTTATTTTGAGAAGCACGCTAACAGTTCAAGTGGAGTGCTCAGCATAAAAGAAGAGCTAAGAAAGAGCATCTTGAAACAACATTTTCACTCCAAAAGGATATGAGGGATGTTCTTCCTCGCACCGAGTCAAACAAGAGAGTTTGCTGAAGCGTTGAGACGCGCTAGGAAAACAATGTCCTCATGGGTCACTGGGTCGAGTTCTTGGGACGTGGCCTGCCCCTATACCCTACAGATTAGGACCCCTTTCGAATGAAAGGATTTTACAGGAATTGTATAGAAATTTTACAGGGAAAAAACACAGAAAACATAAGAAATTTCCACAGCACAAAGGGGGCCTATATGTTTTGTGGCTGCCTGCTCCTATAACATACAGATTTGGGACCACTTTGGAATGCAAGAAGTTCATAGGAAAAATATAGGAAACAAGAAATTTTCAGTCCAAAGGGGGCATATATATTTCGTGGCGTGGGTGATGTATACGCACACCCTCAAAACTTTGGATGACCCACCTATTAATGAAGTGGAGTGTTAAAAAAAGCGACAAATCACTATCTCTCGTGGCCAATGAAAACAGAGCATCAATAATTTCTAAGCTGCTTGAAAATGTTTCTTGTTTATCTTTTAGTCTCCTTCGGTAATCACCTTTCTTACTCCATGTATCAGTGCTTTTCTTACTCCATGTATCAGCACAACTTTGCTGATGCAAGTAATGGCAGACTGATGGAATACAGGATGGGAACTATGACAAAGTAAGACACTATCTTTATATTCATTATCTATGGTAGAGTGAATGATGTTGCAAAGTGTAACATGCAAGAATGAATTTCAGTAAGCTGCTCGCTTGTATGTGACGCCAACACCGCTGGTGTCTGTATATAAACGTCTAGTAATCACTGGCAACCAAGAGATGGGGAAGCATGAGTGATGTCGTCCATGATCTTGTGTCATTGTGTGCATGAGTAGGAGTCCTCAAAGTGAATGAGAGTAGAATAGGAATCCGAGGCACCGGGAAGGCAGGAACAGCAACAAGTCTTGCCCGAACCTCCTGCATGCACAACACGCCACTCATCGCCTTAGTCCTGTGAAGGAGCATCCTAAACGACACAGTGGTCACAGTGGCGAACCAGCCATGGAACATTAGTTTCGCCTCCGCCGATGAGTATTCTCTGCGTTGTGGTTCTCTTCCTTCATCAGAGCTTGCTTATGAATACAGTGGTCGTTCTGGAGACCAGAGCTTGCCAAGGGCCTGGTTTTGTGCAGTTCACTAGGCTGAACCTGATAACAATTTCAGTCGTCCCACTCTTAGAACCTTCAGTCTTACGGACAGCGACAACCTTTAAATGGCGCCTCACACTCATATTAGCGAAATACAAGTGCCCAAACGGACAAGCTTCACCATAAGGAATCTTATCATCTGATCGTGCAACTGTACTATATATGTATGATAAATCAAGACACTATCGTCGTATTCATTTATCTATGGCAGAGTGAATGATGCCGCAGAGACTGTAACATGCCTGAATGAATTCCAATAAGTGGCTTCACTTGCATGTGCCACCAACACCGATGGTGTCTCAGCAACATGTGTGTGTATATATACACGTATGGTGATCACTAACAACCAATGGATAGAAACAGAAAAGGCAAGAGTGATTTCGTCCATAAGATGGTGTGCATGAGCAAAAGGCAGTCCTCAAAGGGAATAGGAATAGGAATCGGAGGCACCCGGAATACGAGAACAGCAACCGCTCTCATTTCTTCCTCCTTCGAGTTTCTGCATAGAAAAGTGCATAAATAAGGTCTGTGCCAACTACAAGCCATTCTCTTTGTACCCGAGTGCTTTGGTCGTACCGCGAAGAGACAGATATTGAGTACCAGAAGCTCTGCCTTGAGTTGAACAAACTTAAGTTCCTCGAAGATCTTTGGCTCTCAGCTGCTTTGAAAGGAAGGCTCCGAAACGAATGCTCATGGTGTGATGGGGCCACGAAGTGAATAATTGTGCCATATATGTTGAGTACTCTCATTAGAGGTACACCGTTGATCACACTGAACCTAGAGAGTTCAAGTGGAGTGTTGGACATAAAAAAAAAAAAAAAAGGTGAGAAGGTGCATCTCAAAACATCGTTTTCACCTCTGAGGATGAGGAATCTTCACCCTTGCGTTGTGACTCTCTTCCGCGAATCTTCTCCCTTGCGTTGTGACTCTTCCGCCTGTGTACTTCCGCCACAGGAGCGTCAAGCAAGAGAGTTAGCTGAAGCATTGAGATGCACGAGACACACAATGTCTGTCTTCGTGGGTCACTCTGGTCAAGTTCTTGGGACGTGACCTTTTCTGTAGTGTCACATGTCCAATAAAGACAGTGACAATTAATGAGATTGATGGGCCGAAAGAGGCCTAAGAGGGAGGCGACACACCGGGCACTACGGGCCCCCGCAGCCAACCCTAGCCGCACAGGGAGAGGGCGCCGCGGGAGCCACGTGCGCACCAGCCCTGGCCGTCGGCCAGCCACCGCCGCCTACTAATGAAGTGAATGCAAGAATTTCACAGGAATTGTACATGAATTTCAAAGGAAAAACATAGGAAACAACGAAATTTTCACAGTCCAAAGGGGGCCTATATGTTTTGTGGCGTGAGTGATGGATACACGCGCCCCAAAACTTAAGACGATCCACCTACTAATGAAGTGGAGTGTTAAAAAATGCGATAAATCTCTCTCTCTCTCTCTCTCTCTCTCTCTCTCTGTGTGCGCGCGCGCGCTTTTTTCTTACTCCATGTATCAGCACAGCTTTGCTTATGCAAGCAATGGCAGACTGGAGGAATAAAGGATGGGAACTGCCATGATGAAGTAATGGCGGTAGAACGAAGAAATAAACGATGGAACTGCCCTAAATCAGATGATAAACGCAATTGTACTGTATGTATGACAAAGTAAGACACTATCTTCATATTCATTATTTATGGTAGAGTGAATGATGCTGCAAATTATAACATGCATGAATGAATTTCAGTAAGTTGCTCGCTTGCATGTGCCATCAACAGCACTGGTGTCTCAACATGTGTGTGTATATATATATCTGGTAATCACTAGCAACCAAGAGATGGAAAAGCATGAGTGATGTCATCCATGATCTTGTGTCATTGTGTGCATGAGCAGGAGTCCTCAAAGGAGTAGGAATAGGAATCAGAGGCACCGGGAAGGCGGGAACAGCAACAGATCTTGTTCTTACGTCCTGCATACACACACATTTGCAGCATGCCATTCGTGGCCTGAATCCTGAGAAGGAGCATCCCAAACTTCACACTGGCGATCATCTTCTCCCTCACGTTGTGGTTTTCTTCCTCTCGTGTCCACAGCAGGAGCGTTGAGCAAGAGAGTTTGCTGGAGCATTGCGACACGCGAGGAACACAATGTCCCCGTGGGTCTCGTACTCTGGTCTGAGTCTGATGTGGCCTACGCCTGTAACCTACAGATTTATGTTGTGACATGAGTGATCTAATACCCGCGCCCTCAAAACCTTCCCTGGAGGAAAGGAAAGGGAGACAGGGTGGCCACTTGCGGCAGCAGTACAAGCAAGACCAAAAGGTTTTTTTTTTTTTTTTTTGATTGTCTCAACCTTCCAGTACAAGCTGTAGTATCTGAACTCACGCACCAACACTCACGCACCAACAGTCCAACACACCACACACACACACACAACACACTCACTCACACCCCCTAAGTGCGCGAGCTAGTGCTACAACCTATACCTTAGGCTATGGAACACGGCTGAGAGATCTGATAGTTGTGGCATATCCGTGAGAGGCAACAGAAATTATTAGAAACCACTGTTCCAGGTGAGGCACCAGGCGTCGAAGCTACGCTTCGAACGCGGGCGGGCAGGCTGCACTCCGGCAGTCCTTGCCATCTGAGCTACGGCTCAGTCCTCAGCAAGACCAAAAGGTTGCCAGTGGAGATGAATTTGCATTGACCAATCAGAACTCCCCATTGATGTGGCTCTATACCTTTCATCAATATATACCTTGCTTATGACTAGAGTGATCGTTCTGGAGATCAGAGCTTGCCGGGGCTGTTTTTTGTGCAGTTCACTAGGCTGAACCTGGTAACAATAGGGGCTAACAATGGAGATGGGCAATACCTTATCAGTTTGTCCTCAGCTTCGTCTCGGTGTTGCAGACCAAAATTGAATGTATCACCAGCATCCCTTGGAACATACCTCAGCACTCATTACCCCCTGTGTATCATAGCACAAACTTTTGTTCCGTTATCTAAAAAAAGTTTTATATATGGTAGTGGTTGGTTGAATTTCATGCCATATCAGCATGTCACATTATTACTGGCTCATTAAGCATGTCTGACTCAACAGACAGTAAATGCCTTTTTCACTCCATGTATACCACTGCTTTGCTAATGCAAATAATAATGACAAGCTGAGTATCGATTTCCCACTCTTAGAAGTTAGTAGAGCCCTTCAGATTAAAGGTAGGCACAACTGTTAGAAGTCACTTCACTGGGAGTTGACATATTTTAATTGGCTAGGAAGGAATTTAGAGGTCTGTCCATGAGTACTGAATACAGGACATGACCTACTAAAATTTGTACCTGATACTATCTGAATCTTATCACCCACAAATGGTTGTGACTAGGATGCCAGCACCACCCAGAACAAGATGGCTAGCTACAGGATGTACTTATGCCATGTTCTCTCCTTTAGTCCTTTATAGCTTGAGATTTTAGATGAAATGATTGGGGAAAGACACTTAACATGGTATCAAACCCAGGAGAGCATTAGTCCAAGATTTTGCTGAGAGAGTTTTTGAAGGGACAAAAGTATTTTCGGACTAATAATACGAAGAGAGTCTCAGGGCTCCAGTAGGTCACAACTCACAGCTAACACTCCCCACCAACACACACACACACACACACACACACACACACACACACACACACACCAAAAAAAAAATCCATACAGTACATCTCACTGAGCCTAGAAATGAATGACTGCTCAAGAATGAATAGATTGTTGCAGACTTGACATTCAATTTTCCTTTTTTTTCACAGCAACATAAGTTGTAATACAAAATGATTAGTGCATGACACTTTATAAGAACAAAAGACAATAAGCAATGCACACGATAATGTTGAGAAACATTGCAATGTTTGCAAGGACAAATGACGGCAATTCACGAAAGAAAGCTCAACTTATGTAGTTATATTTTGTAAACAGCTGTCTTTAAGAATCTCATCTGATTCGATACTTCCAATTAGCTCTACCTTTTATATATGAGGAGCTTTATTAATAGTAGAAACCAGAACATGTAATGCATACTACCAAATATAGGTACAGCTACCAGGAACTTACTTTGCTTGAAGTAAAACAATTCCTCCATATTCATTGTTCCTTTTTTTTCTTGCACTGAGCATTGTTCGCTGTTCCTCTTTTTCTGTCTCGATGATCCATGTTCACTATTCAGCGTTTTACAAATGCAGAACAACAAAATCTGTACTTGGTAGGTCGATTTTTTTTTAAAAAAATATCTATCCTTGGTGTCTGTGCCTTCTTGTGATAAGCATAGAACAGCCAACTGCAGACTCATTTTGGACCACAATAAATATGTCATTCAGTGTTAAGAAAAAAATTTTCTTTTACCTGAAAAGGAAACAGACTGGTCAGTTCAGTCACATGACATATTTTTGAACACTGGATATATGATACATGACATGTGGTGCATAGCCGATAAGATCAAAGTTCAAAGGAGCTCCATTCCACAATTAAAAGCGGTGCCACTGGCATAAGGTGGAGATCTAACAGAATTTGGGTCGCAGAGAAATCAAGAATGAACAAAGATTGCATTCTAGGCAAATTTCCTGGCATCGGTCACATTTGCATTGTCTCAATAGAAAGTTTGATGCTATCAGTATGTTAGTCTTACTTTGGGGGCTATCAACCTATACTCGACCAACCTAAAATCTGCATGTTTAGGCTAATTCTTCTGAATACCAACTTCAGCTAACTGCAGCCACAAGCCAGTTTCCATAAATAAATAGAGGAATCCAGCATGTAGACACGATGGCCTGTCCTTTCACTCCACATATGCAAGTTCACCGGTTGACGAGTTTTCTGATTGCAGGGCATCAGGAAGTGTGCGGTATTCCTTCTCTGTGATGGACCTCACTTCATAGTGCTCACTTGTTGGATCTGCTCTTTCTTTGGGAAGGAAGCCCCGCTCTCGTGCAAGCATCCACTGATCGATGACACCACATTTAATAGCATGTTGGACTGCCTTGTGCAAGTAAACCTTGTCTGTGACCAGGTGAGGGTTAATTACCAGCATCCTCATGAGGGCTGAAAAGACAAAAAGACACTAAATGTTATAGCAGTTGGAATGCATGTCAGAGTAGTAAAACTAGCCTTAGAGTCACACAAACAGAGAAGATAAAGTGAGGTTCAAACAGTTTTTAATCAACTGGAATAATTCTCACCAAGTAAAGTAGCATTGTGTTTGTTGCAGCTGTAGGATGCCCAAAGACCCTCACAGCATGCAGAACTTAGAATGTTACAGTCCTGGGGTACTTTGCCAAGCACAGATGGAAATTAAGTAATAGGCAATGTCTCCTTCAATATTTTTTTCAGTTATCACAACACTTATTGTTAATGAAACATTGTAATGCACTAGGCTGCATCATGGCACACACACACCAGAAGTTCCTTCCATATCTTAAACAAAAAAAGGATCCTCTCAGTGATAAGAATATTTATTATTTAGGGACTGTTTGGTTTTAGGAACCACCCCATTATAGATGAGGCGGTGCATCATGAGTCCTTCCCTCAAATTTGGTAGAATGGCTCCATTCCTCATACTATATTAATTATTAGTTCGTGAGAAATGAGGTGGTGATGGATCAACTCATTTCATTCGACAAACCAAAAAAAAATGAGTGAGGAGTCAGAAGATAATGGACTACCTCATTCTTCAAACCAAACAGCCCATTTATCATTCACCGCCTAATGTATGGTCTCATTAATGAAACAATAACATATCCTTTAGAAGTATATTAGGGGGAACACATGAGGTACCTGCAACAATAGCATCACCAGATTGTGACATATCACTGGTGAAAGGAGTGATCGGTGCATCTTCTGTACCACGGACCCAGCCATTGTGCTTTTCTGTGTAATAGTGAATCTTGGAGGTACCATTAGTCACAAAGAGGACCTTGAGATTATTGTGCCACAATTTCATAATAACTTCTGGACTATAGTGTGTGAATTTGGACTTATCATTATCATTTGTGTCAAATTTTTCAGATGGTTTAATGCCGCAAAGGAACTCAAGTTCTTGTTTTGTGACTTCAATAATATCAGCAGCTTCCCATGCCTCTTTAATGAGCAACTTGGTTTCCTTACTGGATGACCATAGTGGAAGTGGAAGATTAAGATCAAAGAATATTGTACCACCAAATTTCTTCGAAACATCAATAGCTTTCAATAATGATGACTCTGTAGTGGGCTCAAGCAAAGCAGACGAATTATAGTAAAACATCTTAGCCTGTATAAGATGCAAAAGGTAGCGGTTAGTAAAGATAAATTATCGTACATGTTTATAATTTCATGTCCAGCAACTGTCAGTGCCTTGGCACTAAAATGTTCTTATCCAATTTGATATCATTTATTTGTTCTCTCACACATGATATCGGAACACAGTGAACAGCGAGCCCTAATAAAACATTTTACAGGCACATTGTTTTTAAAATGTTTATTACAGAATAAAGCAAAGTCCTACAAAAAAAAACAGATAGTAAAGCAGAGCAATCAGCAGTTGCTGCATTTAGTTCTTACTGGGCCTAACTGTGAAACAAGTAAAGTAAACTGTGACTTGTTCATCAAATCAATGTTTTGAAAAACGAAATTAAACCTCGTTTAATCTTGATTAAACTCTAAACTTTGACCCAACGTTTTTTTATGGGCTAAACTTCCAATTAAACTTTGTGTGCGCCTAAACGCTCGACTAATCACGCGGTGGCGTTTAATTGGTGCGGAACGGAAGGAAAGAGCGCTTAGACAAGGGGAAAGCACGCGGCTTTGTGGGCTGGAGGTGGGAAAAAAAGGCGCCAGCGCTGGCGGGCGCGTGAAAAAGGACCACAGGCGGGTGACGTGTGAAAGAGCACGCGGGCCTGAGCAGGAGTCCCTCCACCAAAACACCAGAGGGGGCTTTTCTCACCGGCTTGCCCTCGTGCCCTTGTCGCTCCTTGGTGCCATTGCAAGGGGAGCCCCAGCGGGAGCCGTCACAGGTCGTTGCTGGCACGAAATCCGAAGCTGCTGTTCAATGCAAGAAACCAAGAAGGAAAGGAACTGATGTCGAAAACAAGTGTGTAGTGAGAGATATGATACATGTTATTACTTCAAGTTGTGTTATTACTACCAATTTTGCTCTCAGAATCAGAAAAATAAAAAATATATATAAAAAAACAAAAAAACGTTTAATCACGTTTAATCTCGTTTAAACTTCCTAAACTTTAAACTTTAGGCTAGCGCACGCCTAGCGTCTAGCGTTTTTCAAAACATTGCATCAAATATTTAAATATCATAATCATATTCATCCATTTATGATGGAAATAATCTGTATCAAGTTTGAATTGACATGAGTCATGCTGAGTACCAAATTTTATTAGATCTTCCTACTAACTGTTATTATTTGCTCCAAATCATTGTCATTACCTCCTGTACTAGCTCTGGTTATTCTTAGGTATTGAACAGTATATGTACAATGTACAGAATGACATCTCTGCAATAAAACAACATCAATGGAGTCCTAGTATTGTAAATTATCAGCAGAAGTATATCATGCCACAAATTTAATGCAAAAGGAAGGTTCTCAAAATTATCAACAGAAATGCTTTACCTTAGAAACAGTATATTTTGATAAATTAGAATTATTGAGCCAAAAATTTGTTTGTGGCACTAAAACAACCTTAAAAGATTAAGCATGAATATTTGCATATCAAGAGTATTTGTGATGAACTCACAACACTTGGGGTAGATTGTCAACATTCTTGTAGCAGTGTTTCATACCGATTTAGATCCTCTCAATGTAAACATAACAAATAATTGGAAAAATAAAAAAAAAAAAAAAAAAAACTCGAGCACGAGGAGAAGATATCCCCATGACATTGTCTTAACGGGAGGTTGTACTAAATCCTTTAGGGAGTGACTCACACAACATGTGACTTGTGAGCACCCAGATACGAGAACTGAAAAAGTCTAAATGAAAGTTCAGAATATGACTAAATGCATTATTAAATATTTTGAAAATGCATCCTCATGTTCTGAAATAGAAGAGGACCCACACCTACATGTGTACAAAGTGAAAAGCTATACTCTTTTCAGGATCATAAAATAAACACGCAAGAATCACATATCATTATTAATAAATAAAAAATAAGTGTCGCACAGAGCATCTAAAACATAAAGTATTATACAGAGGATATAATATCACAGGATTTATATTTGATGATGGTTTGATATTTACCTCTTTTAGAACTGCCGGGTTGATATCAGACTGCAGGAAACAATCCTCAGCGCAAGGTTTAACACAGTTTGTCTTCAGACTTCCTTCGGTTCTGACCCTCATCAAGGACACAGCAGTTGGCACTGAAGGGTCCATACAAACTGCTCGAGTTTGAACTCCATTGATGTTTAAGTGATACAGCAAACTTTGACCGTACTCATCATCACCTAATTTTCCCATGAATGCAACCCTTCCACCAATCGCTGCTAAAGCTAGAGCAACATTGGATGAAGACCCTCCTGGTGCCCTCACAAATTTATCTGGAGACCAAAACATGTCCTTCATTCTATCATGAATCTCATGATCTATCAGCCTATTGGCTGGTCTTCCAGAAGGAATAAATGAGTATTTGGCAGGTCCAAAGCAGCACACTAGCGGAATTAAATCGTCAACCTCTCCAATATCCTCATGTAGCACTGACTCTATTTTACTTTCCAAAATATTGGCAGAATTCTGTAGCTGAGTCTGATCTTCTCCTTCATTATAGAGCATCAAATCTTTGCTCCGATGCTCTCCATCATCATCACTAGATTCCTCTACGGTCTTAACTTTTCTCCTTCCCCTCTTCTTCGGTTCTTTGGCATTATCCTTCACCTCCTCTGAGCTTGCAGCAGTAGCAGCTGTAACAGAGCAGAGAAAAATTGTGACTTCCTAAGAGTAACAGAGAAAAATTGTGACTTCCTAAGGGTAACCCAGTATAGGAAAAATCATGAAAACTGCAGCACACAGAAACAGAAGTGCTGCAGAAATGCAACCAACATGTACATTTACCTTTCTTGCGGCCTCTCCTCTTAACTTCCTTAGTCTCTTCAGCGGCCGTTTGTTCAATGACGATTTGGTTTTCCTCTCCTTCGCCTCCCGATGTATCAGTGGTGGCTTTCTTTCTTCCACGTCTTGGGGCTCTCTTCTTTTTAGTTGAGCTCTCGCCATCACTTTCATCGCTTAACCCATCCACAGCATCTTGAGAAGTCCTTGATGCAAAACTAACACTGCGGTTAAGCAACCTCACTGTTGACTTAGCCATGTCCTTCCCCAAACTGTTTGTCTTGTAATGTGCTAATTGACCCCTGCGCGCAACACAATCCAAATGAATTGACCAGACATATTCAGGTCCGTGAATCGCAGGACAGAGCCGCATTTCTTGTCCCAGAATGAACAAAAAGACAATTCTGGCTCCTAATCTCCTCTACCGCACCACAGACTGCAGCGACCATACGGGGGCGAAACCGGGCATGTTTCACTTGGACTCCCAATGACAATTGCGATATACGCTTCACTATGTCGAGAGATTATTACCTGTTTCGATGATAAGGGCGCAGGGAGCAAGTGAACTGCGGAGGGAGAAGAAGAGAAGCCATCAATGGAGGGGAGTAGCAAAATCCCAGTAGCCGCTCCCCGGGAGAAGAGCGATTTTGTGCTCACTGCTCAGCAACGAGGAACAGCAAAACCCCAAGCAAGGGGGATTTGGCTGGAGCAAATTACTTGTTTGCCCCTCCCAAGTTCTCAGGATAAGGGGCAGAAGCGTCAAAACAGGGAAGGCGTACTCCGTGAGTTCGCTTTCCTAGTCTGTACACGTAATCAGTTGTTTCTCCTCCCCCGGTCGGCGCACGTCGCCGCGCTGTCGTCCTCGCCGCCTGCGCCGCCTCAAATCAAATGAAATCCGGCCTGCCTCCTCCGCACTTCCCCGATCCAAGTTTTTCCGCTCGGGAGGTATTGATCTCTTCTTTGCTTCCTCCGTCGAATGGCATTCGAGTTGTTTCTTCTCACATCCATGCTGACTGACATTTGCAGTAGAACCATTGATTCCTGTCCTGCCTGCCACCATTGTTCTAACTAGTTTTAGCAGTTACTGTTGGCGTTGTAGTTTACTGTATTGTATAAGAACCCTGTCGAATTCTTGCCTCGAGGCCACAGCGATTCCGCCATTCTTGTCCGGCTCCGACTTTTCAACTTCCAGCACCGGCCACTGTTTGCTCTGTTGGAATCTTATCTTGTCCTGCCGGCGTTGCCGCTGCTCTGGGTCTTCTCGTTGTTGTTACTGACACAGTGCTACTGCTACAGATGTGTAAAATGAAACCTCTCTGCAGCATACTACCGCTTCAAAGGATTGTTTAGCTTCAAATGCCCATTCTGATATAACCTGTCTTTCAATTTTTCCCCTTTTCCTAAATTGACAGTTAAAACAGTTTGCTAATTTTCCTCTCATGTTGACAGTACCGAGCTTGTTGGGTCATTGACTAAGAGCAGGCGTGCATTTCCCAATGCACCGTTCATTTGTGGAATCCTATATCTTTGCAAGCTCCCAAGGGCAAGAGATTGTCATTGCTTTAGGGAGCAACTTGGATGATACGATCAGTACAGCGCCTGATCAACCACTGTTCATATATTCTGTTGTAAGATGGACAACCAAGCTTAGACGACATGATTTAGTCAGACGAGTCAAATAAATTGAGTAGGATTTATGCCAAACTGTTGTCGCAGACAAGTTGATATGGATGTGCTATTTTATGATACAAGCATCAGACGAACAGAAATATGAGAGGCCATTTTTTCTAGCTCCTTTTGATGGATCTACTAGGATCTCCTGATCCTTGGAAGGCAAAGTAGGTATTCACTCTCAATATGCTGAAATATGCTCTGTGGAAAAACCTTCAAGGAGAGCCTTTGTTTGATCATAAAAGAAGGCCTAATAATAGTGTTGCCCTCATAGACATACTTAATCTGAAGCCAGATAGCTTTAGTGATGGATGGAAATTTTTGAAGTGGAGGCTGTCTTTTCTGAGGTCAAATTGTTAATATCTGAACATGCAGATACAGTTGACATTGGCACTCAATCCACACGCCATTTTGCGACAAGGCTCTCAGAGGACGAAGAGCTTCAAAGGTTGATTCCTGTGCTGGGTGCAATTATATGCAAAAGTGCAGGCGAAACTGTATCTCACACGTGTCTTAACCTCATTGTTTCTCACATTATATGTATCTGGCAGGGGATCTATCTATTCACATTGCGGAGAGGCTACAATTTCAGTTTATATAGCCTCAGCAATACTCAAGTGTCTAACATGGAACTGGCAGAGATCTTTTTGAACAGAACAGCAGAAGATCTCTTCTATTAACAGAGAAGAATCAGAACCAAAAAAACTGTACAGGAAAAAAAAAACTCAAGCAGAGGTAAACAAGAACATCACACCAAGCTTGATGGGGCGATTTCACACAATTTTATGGCTCAATGGAACTGGCAGAGATCCCTTTGTTGAGAATGATTGTTGACCCTGAGATTGTTCTTGTCAAAGTATTCTTAACAGAACCTCCAGCTTCTTTCTGGTGTGTCATCCATCAGGAAAGATATATGTCAAGGAAGCATTATTGCTTCACATGTAGTACTAGTGTGTTACTTGAACCATCCAGGAAAAGGATTTCCAGGTGGGATGTGTAACCGTGTCAATTCCACATGCAATGGTAGATTTGATGTTGATACTACAAAGGTTTGCAATGCATTGTTGAAGCAAATAAAAGATTGGGAAGTTTGTTAACACCAAAGCCTTAAACTTTTGCCCTTGTTTTTTTTTCTCTTACGGGGACTTCTCACTTGTCATTTAGTATGATATTGCTATTTCCTTTTGCTATATATACTCTCTCTTGTTAGTGAATAAGACGGCTGTACACTCTGACTTGTGTGCATATGTTTGCATTGCTCTATGTAATTGCCAGTCCACTGATTTCCAGGTGCAACAGAATTTGGGGGACATACAACGCTTTTGCATCTCTTGTACTTGTTTCACCACATGGGATGCCATCATGGCAGGGTGTTACTTTGCTTATGCCTGCTTCTGCTTGAGCATGTACCAGCTCTTGTGCCCAGTGCACGATTGTTCATACAACGTGCGACTGTCGTTGTCTGTTGCTACTTATTACAGTAGTTCTGATCATAGATAGTACGTGGAAAAATGTGGACTGACAGATACTCTCTTCTGCCAGTGCACTACAGAATGGAGTTTGCATGTCAATTCTTGTGAGTGCATGCATGTGGTCGCCCTGCACTTGTATTTCTTGTCCATGTGGCCGGTCTGATTTGTATCTTGTAACTTGGTCATTTTCTTGTACATGTGGGAAGCAGCTTGGCTAGGCATTTACTGTTAACCTTGACTGCTTCAGCATTTGCTGCTTTTTTTTTTTTGGGGCGGCGTTGGTAGTTCAGCTAGAAGGGTACCTAATTAGATTCCAAGTATTGATTCTGGACATTCTACTTTCAGATTCACGATTTTTTTTTTAGTCCTTGATGCAATGTGTGAAAATTACCCTGAAAACTGTAATAGCTTGTGTATGAATCATGAATTACATAACATACTCTTTAGTTTCATCAGTTTTGTCGTTCACAATTTGTTCTTGGTAGGCCACAAGTTAGGAAATTGAGAAAACAAAGTACAAAAAAAGTATTTTTTTTTTTTTTTTTTCAAACGAACAGAACTATTTATCTTTCATGAACT
The DNA here is from genome assembly GCA_015844335.1 of Chrysopogon serrulatus. Lineage (NCBI taxonomy): Eukaryota > Viridiplantae > Streptophyta > Magnoliopsida > Poales > Poaceae > Chrysopogon > Chrysopogon serrulatus. Next base: position 152,322 of record JADLZL010001757.1, on the reverse strand, counting down.
ATTGATGATAGGTTTTACTGCAACAGACTTGAAACAGATATAATCAAGTTACCAAAACTCTATGTTAGATTCTTTATTTTTTACACGCTCTTGTTTTACATGGCTGATCAAAGATATTGGTTGTTCCAGGGAAAATTTCCCCTCACCAAAATCTGGAATCTTGTATTATCTACAATTTTGAGATTTACTAGTAGCGCATTAGCAGCATTGTTCTCGGAGTATGTTGGATAATGCAGTTTCATTTGCACCGAACATTGGCAATGGTGATGCTTCTGGATTTCAACTATTGGCATCTTTTAAAGCAGCAAAAAATATTGCCTTCCATAATGTTGGACCGTCGAGGGGAAGAGAGTGCTTTTGCTTTTATCAATGTGTTACCCAACCAATTGAAGGAACTTGCATTGTGAACATGAGCTCATTCTTTCTTGCCAACCATTGAAGCAGTTATCATCTATATCCTGAATAAGGTAAACTCTTACTCTGTTCCTCCATTAGTAATTAGCAGTTACCATTTTAGCATATCCTCGTATGTGCTTAATGTTTTGCAGTCAGTGTCCATCCATATTTTTAGATCAGTTTGCTATTGGCATTTTTTTTATTCAGCAGGCTCATGAAGCTGGAAATTTGCATGTGGATAGCTGGTTCTGTCATGTTCAAAAGCATAGAAGCCAAATGATACTTCTGTTTAAATTGAAAATTGATGGACCAAAAGAATACAGGAGCATCTGGTGGCTTTCTACATCAATTTCCTAGTAAACCTATGATACCTATATCCTCCCTATAATATATTCCTATTGGCATGGACACATTTTACAAGCACCAATGGCTGTTCTAATCCTTTCAAGAGGCCAGCAGCATCAGCATCACACGGTTATTCTATCTGAGTCTGAATCCTATCTAAACTTCGCAAAACGTCTCACAAGTTCAGTAATCTTGAACTCGGATATGTAGCCCGTTGGGAGCTGCTACTCTGGGGAACTTTGATATTGTGTTGTTTCCCTCCTCCCCCCATCTGCAAGAGAAGATCAGTGCCAAGTCTTTGTCAGTAAAGAGCTCTGGAAATTTTTCTAGAGCTAGTATCAAAAACTTGTGGGAGGAACAGACCTGTAACGCGTCACGAAATAGTGAAGGAACGTTGCAATTTCAACTGTTCCTACTTCCTTCCCTGGGCACATGCGGGCACCTCCTCCAAACAACATGAAGTGTGGATGTGATTCCAGGTTCGTCTCCTATTGTCAGGAAGCATTGTCAGCTTAGAATTTTGACAAATCTTGGTGGCTATCTATTATCTGGGACATGTGCTTGTTCTATTCCTTACCAGCCATCTCCATGGGTTGAAAACCATGGGTTCCGGGTACAGGAATGGATCATAATTTATCTCCCTTGTGTAGACATAAATTCTCCAACCTTTTGGAATAACATACCCTGAAAGAAATACACAATATTGCATTAGAACTAGCTTGAGATTTACATAAACATGCTATCAGTAGTAGAGCATGGATCCCTAGGATTATCACCATTCATTTCTACATCCTGGGTAGTTTTCCTCAGCAGCCCGTTGACAACTGTAGCTAGCCTTAGAGTCTCATAAATGACCTGCATATTAGATGAATAAATTAGTTTCTCGTGTCCATAGTACAGTTCTACTCTGACTGCTTTCTGGGTGTATCATCTCCAACTTACAGCTTTGGTGAAGGTCATTGACTTATAATCATTCCAGTCAAGGGCATCCTCTGGTGATTTAGCCTTCCTGATGTCAAGATGCTCTTTCTGCAACAGCCAACAAATCATCCATAAGCTCATGGACTATAGGACTAATTGTTTTGCCGTGGAATTGAACTTGGTTGCAAAGTATACGTACCCTGATTTGTTCAAGAGCTTTCGGATTATCCGATAGATACTTCACTGCCATCATCGAGGTGGTCGACACAGTTTCATACCCAGAGTATATGAGGGTGATAAGAAGGTCAATGATCTGGTCATCACTGAGCTTCGCCCTGGTACCCTCGTTGCCGCTCAACAGCGCATCCAGCATGTCATCTTGAGTGCAACCAGAGGACCTCCGGTCCACGATCATCTGCTGCAGCATTGCCACAAGCTTCTTCCTTGCCTGAAAGATAATACTGCTGCTGTTAGAGGGCTCAGTTCAGGTCTGACTTTTCTTTCTTCTGATGTTTTCAGGTATGCACGTAAGGAACAGTACCTGGAGCCCTTTGCTGTAGTTGGTTCCTGGGATGTTGATTGGCAGGGAGAAGGTGCCAAGTACAAGGATGTACAGCTCCGCCTTTAGGGCATCAGAGAGTGGGCCAGCAGAGATGCCAGCAATCTGCCTGAGAGCTGAGAGCAAAGCCATCTGATGGGGAAAAAAAGAAAACAAAGGCAGATAAGATTCCGTAATAATAATGCCATGCTACGTTATGCAAGAGGTATGGAATTCAGCACCCAGCCAAGTGTTTCTTTTGCATTGAGACATGTGATGGTGATGATGGTGCATGGAGTGTTTGTTGTGCACTTTGGAATGTGTATATAGAGAGAGAGGGGGGGAAGGGGTTGCCTTTCCCCCCTGTCTGCCCTTTTCTTCGGCTCATAAATTTTTGCCTATCCAGCAGTGCAGTACAGGTTCTAGAAAGCCAAAGATTCCCCTTTTGGTAGAGAGAGGAAAGGATGGGGGGAAGATCCCCCCTTTTGCTCGCAACTCTTTTTCAACAGTCGATGAATTCCTCGGTTTTCAAGGGGCACCATCATTCTGCCGTGTCGGCCTATGGCGTTGCCTCTCTGGATCGGAGAGTTCAAAATGGTGCCGGTAGGTGCTGTAAAAATAGAGAAAAAATGTGTCCCATTCCACTTTCAGTCAGGTTTGGTTTGCTGCCAAACCAATGTCAACAGAAATGGCAATTTGGCCACTGGAATGCAATTTAGTCAAGGTAAATCTGTCATCTTTCAACCGTGGGCCCCATAGAATTACTGCTCTTTTTTCTCGGTGTTCTTTCTCTCTCTCTCTTTCTTTTGTCTCAGAGCTCAGGAGCCAGCCAGAAGGCTTGCACAGTACTATCAAGAGCAGCAGAGAGGCAGCAGAGCAAAAGAAGGGACGAAGAAGGCGTAAAACAACAAGAACAACTGCGTCCTAGTGTATTATACCATACCTCCTTGGTCATCTCCTGGATGTCGACGCGTCGTCCGGCCCAGCCGTGGAGGTGCGCGCGCATGAAGGCGTCGATCTTGGGGAGGAGCGCGGCGCGGATCATGTGCGGCCTCGTGAGCGCGAGCATGGCGCCGCGCATGGCGCGGTGGAGCGGCCCGTGCACGGCGGCGATGTTGTTGGGCCCCAGGATGTCGAGCATGGACTGCGGGTAGCCCGGGACGAAGCCGGCGCCCTCGCTGGCGAGCGTCCGGCGGTTGAGCTCCGGCTCCATGCACACCACGGTGGGGCAGCCCAGGATGTGCGTCCGGAACAGGCTACCGTACCTGCCAACAATGGTACCACCATCAGCTTTCTCCGTGCTTGCTTCTGTCTGTCTGTTTCTCGCTTGCTGTTACTGTTAAGCTTGCTAATGATGTGTTTTATTTACCATGACTAGCTAGTTAGTAAGTATGCTTATTATTCTGTATCTAATGGAAAGGCGGAGCTGGAACAGGAACAGTGCGGGGCTGCTGCTGCGAGCTTTTGGGGAACACGACACTGATGCTCCGCTCCGCCTCTTCTCCTACGGATCGCCGCTTTTTTTCTCCCCCCTTGTGCTTTCTTTCTTTCTTTCTAGTACAATACTTTTCTTTCTTTCTAACGAATGATTGATCCGATGACAGACACATTCTGCAGTTGGCAAAGGCGAAGGCAGGCAGGGAGAAGAGAGGAGTGACCGAACTCTCCTCTGTTCTTGCCTCTTGGAAAGACGAGGCTGGAGAAGCAGAGCACGGGACGGCGAGGGAATGGAATGGAATGGAATGCGGCGGCGCGGTGGCAGGGCAGAGACCGGAGAGGAGGCGGACGGTTTGGTATACCTGAGCCTCCTGTGCTTCATGAAGCTGGGCCCCTGCTTGAGGAACTCGGTGGTCTCGCCGAAGAGCGGCCACCCCATTGTGCCCGGCGGCAGGCCCCGGCGGCGGCTGTAGCGCAGCTCGTTCCACCGGAGGAGCAGGCTGCTCGCCAGCACCACCACGCCCAGCACGGCTACCAGGAGCAGCAGCAGCGCCATCTCCTCTCTTTCCCTCTCGTGTGCTTCGAGCAGGAGGAGGCGGGAGAGGAGGAGTGGTGGTGGTGGTGGTGGTGGTGCTCCAAGCACACGGCAGCAGCAGAGCAAGGAGGAAGAAAGGGGTGCTTTGCTCTTGCTCTTGCGCGCTGTTGTACTGGGGCGCCGAGCAGCGCTTTATATAGGCCACCACCACCAGGCAACACCAGGTCACCGTGGCGAGACCAAGAATTAGTGTTATTTTATTTATTTATATGAATTGCCACCCGGCCACTCTTTCCAATATTTTTTTCGTTTCCTTTGAGTACGTAATTTTGTCTATCTACAGTACTATCTCTTAATTGCGTGTGCAGACTACTAGAGGGAGGAGGAGGACTGGAAAAGGAGGGAGGGAGGAGCTCGCTAGGGTCCACATTCCAAGGCTTGACCGTGGGGTCATGACAAGCGTCAGAGCTCAGAGCGGCACACGCAGGAGCAGAGCAGCCGCAGGGTTGTGTGAAATGTGAGAATCCTGCTGTCCGGCCATGGATGGAGACGGAAGAAGAGATCGAACGGCAAAGAAAAAAATGGAGCAAGCAAGCAGCAGCATCCGCAGCAGGCAGCATCCATCCGTGTGTGTGTGGGCGTGTGCAGTAGCGTGGCCACACGCACGCACGGGGGCGCATGGTCGGCCTTGGGAACGACGCCGCCCTCGCCTCGCGCCGCGGTGCCACCACCGCTTTGGTCAGGTCAGGGCCAGGGCCAGGTCAGTCAAACCCGCCCACCCACCCAACCATGTGTGCGCGGCGCACGCTTGCTTGTTTGTTTGCACGCCCTACCCTGCACACCGCCCGCATCCATTCCAGCCGCATGCTGGTGGTGGTGCGGTGGACTATGTATGCAGTACGGCACGGCAGCTTAGGAGTTTCATTTCTTTTTTTTTTTCTCTCTCAGAGCCGGTACAATAAATAATTGTATTGTAGCGATGCTAGTCACTGCTGCTTTTTGCTGATGTGGAGGATAGAATAGAGGAGAGAGAAGAGAGCTTTGCACCAAACTGGACACGGATGCATAAGCATTCTGTCGACCCAAAACAAAAATACACGTAAAGAGGAATAGTAAGGAGAAATAAAGATATTGTATCACATAATGATAAAAAAACTTTTTTGCAGACAAACAAGAGACAAATCTTATATGACCTAGCTTCTATAACTTACTAGTGTATATCCAAGCACTTGGCTGGCTCTATTATTGATCTTGCTTATTCTCTCCTTATAGGATGTACAAATCATTTTGGATAGTGACACGGTCTTTAAACTATAACTTTAATTTTATATTTTTTATAAAAATACTCATCACCATGTGATATATTTATATTTTTTATGAAAGTATTTTTCAAGACAAATATGTTTATATGGTTTTCATATTTCCAAATTTAACAATTTAAAAGTTATTCATGAGTTATATTTCCAATATTTGACCTAAATTTTGTCCAAAACAATTTCCTTTTCCTATATGAAGGGAGTAATTACTTCTCATCCACAAATAAGTGGAATTTGGATTGTCTTAGGTTAACCATTGTAATAAAGCCATAATACCACAACATAATCTTTGAATTATAGGGGTAGAATCTTATCTAAGAGTACTTTCATTATAGGATATACATTTACAGCATAAAACAAACATATTGGGCAAAAATTATGGTAAAAGTTAAGTATTATACCATATGAATGACTAAAACATCACTATAAAAATCCTTTTACGTTCACAATTCACATGGTAGTTTTTTTAAAAAAAAAAATATTGACTGCCAAATGTAAATATTTATATAAAATCTTCAAACTTGAGATATAGAATTCAAGTTTGGGAATGTATAGTGTCATAATACAACCTATGAGTAAATCAAAATTCTCCATAGAATTAAATCATTAAAGAATTTCTAGTTCACGCCTCCTAGTACAAACCAGGCTTGAAAACTACATGTATAGCTCAACCATTCATCTTTTGAACCCAATGACTAGATGTTTTGTTGCACACACCAAGAGGGTTGTGTATCATTCATAGTATCAGTGGAGATGTTGCTCCAAGATTCTCCATTCCGGGGCTTGTCAACCGCCAAACACACGTACTGATTTGCAAGCTCAATTCCAAAACATCATGAATGCTAAGTGATCATGCATTTGGTGCATGCATGGGAATGTTAAGCTCAATATATTTTCATCTTGAAAGGAGATGGATGCTGCTGTGCTCTCAATCCTGAAGGGAGATTTGTTTGTGAGTGGGGCTGATCCAATCAATCATGAGATGGCTAACAAAAAAGAAATACCAATGGAAAAAGGGAATGCATGCATGGGTGGTCGACGGCCGGCGCCATGTGCAGCATACATGGCCGTGTCCAGCTACTGATTGCTCATGCACAGTGCGGTGCTCAATGGGATTTTAGATGCATGGATAGATTTGATATTAATTACTACAACAACTAGAGTAGTAGAATAATAAAATCCATGTCCAGTAGTCTAGTGTAGTGTAGCACAGATAGGTAGTAAAACTGATCAAAAGATTAAAAAAACACACACACATGCAGGGAGGAGAGAGAGAGAGATGGTTGCATGCAAGCAATGCAATTGAGGTGGCACATGGGGTGGTTTCCATTGGATGGACCATTGCTGTGGGAAAGGGTTGATTGTGCATAGTACAAAAGTACTTGAGGCAACAATGAGCAATTACAAGAGCCAGATGGAACTGGTAGCAAATCAGTACACCAGCAATCACCTCACATGCATGTCAAGTAGTAGCTAGGAGTAGGGTTAGTTAGATCTGTGATTTAACAAGCTACACCTGTGTTTAGGTGAGGACGAGATGAGATGAGATGAGATCCTAGCCTTTCAGGACGATTGATGCATGGTTGGACGATGATACTCCTACAAACAGATGCTGCAGCAGAGACCAGAGAGGGGTGTGTGTGTGACCCAGGGCAGGACCCTGCTGCTGCCCTTGGCTGGCCAAAGAGTGGCTCCTCACCTACTGCTACTGGGTGCATGTGAGTGTTGGCGGCAGCACATAAATAAATCCTTGGCCCTACTACACGGCTGATTCCACTGGATCTCCTGCCCTGCCGCCGTGCACTGCCCACTCGTGCACACCTCTGCTCCTCCTGCTCCTACTCTGTTCCTGCTGCCCACTTTCACTTTTACTACTGTAGTTTTATTTACTCGTGCTATCTACTGTACCGCTAGTAGTATACTGGTGCTTGGTTATTGAAATACTCCATCAAAGTTGGTGTCATTGTGTCGCTAAAATTTTGTAGAACTTTTCATGTCAACCGGGCCAAACATTGCCACCAGTCTCTGAGGGAAGTTTGATCATGTTAGCCTAGTCCTATTGATTGGTTTCTTGGCAAATCTTAGTCGGTTGGTCATGGAAAACTTCACTCCAGTTATGACCCACGTGTCATACGGCCATGGAGCTGTGGCAAAGATTTTCTTAGACTAGCCAAGATTTTGAAGCCGAGAAGTTACTACTTTACTAGCTTATTTTCTATGTTTTTTTGGTTGACACTGTGACACTGAGTATGTTTGATGGATTAGGACTAACGGCTAGTCCTATTAGCTCCTATACATAGATTAATGGACTAACAACTATTCCATGACCAATAGACTAACAACTAGTCCACCTGATTACATACTTATATAGAGATTAAAAACAAGTTAACTAGTTGTTAATCTTATAAAAACAAGAAGATTTGTAAGTCATGGGAGAAAAACATTGTTAACTGATAAGCGGAAGCCAATTTATAGCAGAAGCGAACAATTAAAAGCATACATCCATCCATTGGCAGAGCCAAGGGAGGGCCGGCGAGGGCCATGCCCCCCCCCCCCCCTAACAATACAAACTTTTTCACAATATATAGAATTGAATAGTATATGTTTATATTAAAAGGATATGTAATAAATAAAATTTTTGTTACATATGTCTAATAATATCCTCTAGACAATAAAGTTGAATAGAATAAAATTATGATAAAGTATTTTTATTTATCTAAAATTTGTTTGTCCACCATATTAAGACATATATATGTATTCACATTTTTTGTTTCACTAGAATATTTATATGTTTCATTACACTTTATGTTTTATTGATCGTATACTTGACTAGCAATAACAATTTATTTATTATCTTATTTTATTATAAATCATATTATAGATGTAGACGTTTAGATACATACATGCATACTCACATCTACAAACAAACACACGTCCTACTCCACTTTGTGGGCACTTTCAAATACTAAGACGGTAGATTTAACATTCATGAGTTATCACATGCACCGTGTTCTCGATAGGATGATCACGTACCACGGGTATGAGCACTTCTGAAATACTACACCGATAAATTTTAATTCACGAGTCACCATATATGCCCTAATGTTATGTTGATAAAAAACGATCGTCTACCATAGAAAAAATAGCGAGCATGTTAAATCATCAAAAAAAGGAGTAAATCTAGGAAAATAGAGCTTAATCATATTAGAGTGAAAATCTATATAATTAAGTTATACCCTCTAGCTCCGTCCCTAAATAAGTGTCGCTTCGCTTCCCGAAAAACAACTACCAACAATTTTAATAAATAGTAAATATCATCGATTAGTATCATAATTAGTATCATCTGAAAGATCTTTGGATCTTGTTTTTTAACAAAATTATTTGGAGATATAAATATTGCACGTATTTTCTACAGATCAAGTCAAACTTGTGGTATGCATCTCATGACGATACTTATTTAGGAACGGAAGGAGTGCTTAGTTATCATATATTGAAACTCTTTAACCAGCCCCCTTATGCGGAATTTCTGGCTCCTCCACTGCATCTATCTGTACTTCAATCAAGCCTGATGTTTATGGACTGCGGGAGCGAGTTGTCTCTGATACGTATTGTTCCCTTGTGGGCATTAATAATATATAGTAACTAATAAAACAATAGGAGTACTCCTATGCGGAGACAAGTCGGCGCAGATCATCGAGCATCGTATCGTTGTTGTGTGTTGTGTTGTGCTTGAGAAGGCGATGGGAGATGGGCGATGGGAATGGGAGGACCAAGACGGTGACTGTGTGGATTTGATTAGCGTTGGACTGTAGGAGAGATTTCGATGGATTCGTAGGGCATGGCGGTGCCCATTGCAGGGCACAGTGTTCTGCCCTGCTCCCGACGGGTTGCCGATTGCCATGGATGGATCCACATCACAACGTCCTAGAGTTAGGCTCTACTAGTACTAGTCTAGTACTAGCATGGATCCATCCATGGCATGATCTGAGGGGTAGCATGCATGCGCAATTGCGCATGGTAAAAGTTGAGCTGTGTGCTGTGCTGCGCTGGGAGTTGTTGCGGCACATCCATCAAATCCAACAGCATGGATGGGAGAGGCCAAAGAGTTCCGCCATGCATCTTTTTGACCCGATGGAGATCGCGGAGGACGGCGACCGCAGGGGGCTTGTCGTCGGCTTCGGGTCGGCCGGGGCAATCTGCATGCTGCCCTGTGCTGCCTGCCGCCGGCACACGCGCGGCGCTACTATAAGGCCCCCTTTGGATTGAAGGGTAGGAAAAATGTGGGTATGGGAAAAATATAGGAATTGCTTTGCCATGCTTCTCCAATCCTATAGGATTAACAAACACAGGAAAATATAAAGAAGCTCTTTGGTAGCACCATAGGAAACGTAAAGGAATTCTGTAGAACAATTTCGATACGAACAGCTAGAAATACTACTATGGATTTAAATAACTACGGAAGTTACTACTAGTCCCCACTGCACTGCTGCAGCCTAATCACGCCACGCACAGATGCATGGACTTTTCCTGTCCCTTGCAGTGGCTAATGATGAGAAGAAAAGCAGCTACTAGCAGATTCCGTGGTTGGCGAGTGAAGATGTCAGGCGCGCGGAGTGCGTGATTTCGCGCCAGGAAACTTTCCATGAGGTCTGACCTCATGTTTATTTTCCTGTGAAATCAGGCGATAGGAATGGATTTCTAAGGAATTTTTTCTTTGCTTTCATGTGAACCAAAGGGCATCCTTAGGAAAATTCCCATAGGATTAGAATCCTTCAAAAATCCTATGTTTCCCCTCCAATCCAAAGGGGGCCTAAGACAGGACGGAGGTGCTGCTCTCAGACTCAGAGCACAGCCACGCCCGCTCAAGAGCAGAGACAGAGACTAGTCAAAGGCCGTCATGTCCGACGTGGCTCACATAGCGTCCTTTGTGCCGGATCCCCCAAGACTTCTTCAATTCTTTTCTCCATTTTCACTAAAGAGATTAAATGTGGTGAATCTATGATTTGGAGGCCCCGGAACCTGACGAATGGGTGGTACATTGGACTTACAAACTGGAATCACCTCGGTTGAAAATATGCAACGCAGACTTGCACCGACGGTAGTACCGAACATTAACGTGCACCGACTGTAGTCCACGACTTGAAGCAACGCATTACGTAGACTACGGTGCCTCGGATAGGTATTTACGCTTACGGCGGCCGGACTGGATTTGTTCAATTCGGCAATGTGATCACGCCCATTGATCAGTAGTACGTGCATCTCGTGCCTTGTGATCGTCGCACAGTGGATAGATCACACGTGTACATAGGAGTATCTCTGCTACACAAATGTTTTGGTACCGACTGATGTTCTAGGTTAAATAAAACATGAAATTATTTACCTATATATTTGTAACAAGGCCTGTTATGCTTCTGGATGTGCCCGCGCGCTGGCAGGCCTCTACGCGTGCCGCGCCCTGCTTGTGTTGTACTGTATGTGGTCCGACCCTGACGGACCAGTGACTCGTCACACGCTAGGCTGCTCGTAGTCGTAGCTAGCTGCAACGATGAGCCGCCCGCCCGTACACAGGTGGAGACGCGCGCGCATGCATCGGGCACACCGCATCACGCGGGCACGCGGCGTTCACAACTCACATCCTCTGGCTCTGGCTACTTGGCTAGGCTAGCTAGCACGGTTGTTGGGCAGGCAGGGGAGGTCTTGAAGGAAAGGAAGGCATGCATGCATAGCCGTGCGGCCGGCGGCACCGGCGCACGTGTGGTCCGTGGCATGCCCCGGGGTCCCGTCCCGTCCCGTCCAGGGCATATGCAGGCGGCGCTCCGCCGACATGATGGTGCCACCGGCCGGCCGTCGCGCGCGCTCGCACGCGCCGGGGCCGGGGCCGGGCTGGACCTGCTGAGATGAGAGATGCTTCGATCGGCGTGGCTCCATCGATATCTCGGCGCAGGAATCCATCGACTGCATGCCCTGACAGTGTGTCAGTGCGTCCGTGTGCCGCCCTGGCCCGGCCGGCAACTGCATTGCATTCATGACATGAGCTAGTAGTAGTACTGTAGCCGCTAGCATTGGTTGAGCCAGCCCAGCCACACCACACGCACGCAGAGTTGCAGAGGGCGGGCCGGAGCCGGAGCGGCGGCAATGCGCGCTCAGAGAGAGATGTTTGCCGTGTGCCGCCCGCGTCCGCGTGGGGTCCGTCCGGCTGAGCGCCTCAGCCGGCCGGCCTACTAGCAGCAGCACCACGATCGAGAGCACGGACCACGCTATCTAGCTAGGTACAGTACGCCGTGGCTGGCAGCGCGCGTAGCCGGCCGCCCGGCCTCGGCCGACCCGATCGATCATCCATCGGCAACTCATCGAGCCAGGAGCCGCCGCAGAGTGAGTTTTTTTTCTTTATTGAGGCTATTCGGCAGAATTTATAAACCAATTGATAAGTTAAAATAGTTAATTTTTTATGAGAAGAAGCAAATACTCTTAACTGATAAGTTGAAACAGTTTTTTAGCTAAATAATTCTACTTTTCAAGTGAAGTCAAATTTGTGTTGATATAAAATCATTCGCGTAAATCAACGTCGTCGTCGAAGGAATCCAATCCATGGACGGAGGGAACCTTCCAACAAGGGCCGCATCGGAGGCGTACGTGCACGCACAGTCCGTCCTCCGTCGGTGCATGCGTGCCGGAGATCCACCGTATAGTACGGAGGGGAGTATATATGTATATCTGTCATAAAAACGCAGGGCATACTTTCCTCTGTCACAAAATAACTGTCTTTTTTTTTTTATAAAAAACAATTTTATAACTAAATATATTTAGAAAATATTAATATTTATAGTATATAATTAGTATAATTTAAAAATCTTTAAGTCTAGCTTTTCTCAAGAAATCGAGCAATTCAAACTTGTGGTACGAAAAACCCAAAAACAATACATATTTTAAGATGAAGGGGGTGTGCTGTATGCATGCGTGCTAGCTAGTACGTAAGGCCATCAGAGTACGGTGTGTATATACTAGCGCAAAGATATGCATGTTTTAGTGTATCAAGTTTGACTAATTATAGATAAATAATTATAAACTTTATAATATCAAATAAATATTATTAGATTAATTATAAAATATATTTTTATAATAAATTAATTTAAAGCCATAAATATAAATACTATTCACTAGAAACCTGATTATTTTAAACATACATTATTTTATATGGCACGCAACTTATAGTTGCAATGTTTTCTATAAAATACATACATACATGCAGTAGGGTATTGTACCGTAGTACCATGATGGCATTATGGCACCCATGCATCCATCGTCGTCCATCCATCCGCGGGGAGGTGGGTGTGCCGCAGGAGTACGGACAGGGTACGCGACGACGTAGCCGCACGCACGGCCATCAAGACGATCGAACGGATACCATCTCCTGTAATACTATACTGGTGAGTATATCCATTTTTTGCAACGCACGAGCGGGGAATGATGGGATGGTCGTCGTCGCTGCCCTCGCGCTCACCGTCCCGGGCAGGCCGGCCTCTTCCTCGAATCACATGCGATGCATGCATATGCGTCCATCACTCATCACATGGACATGGCGGCCTCACATGCATTCCCATCCCTTTACTACTGTACTGTACAGTATGTAGTAGGACAGTAGGAGTTGTATTTTGTACAGCACTAGTGGTATATTAACAGACGAACGAGTTGTTCGTGGCCACCCCGTAGTGGCAAGTCCTAGGCCGGGAGCAGTCAGTCAACATGCGCGGCTGATGCCCAACAGTCTTCTCGAGTCTTCGCTCCTTTTCCCCTGCTACAGTTGCCCAGGGCGAAAGCGAGACGATTCGCGTTTCCGGCGTCGATTCCGCCGGCGTTCTTCTTCTCAGGTGGCCGGCGAGCCACCGGAGGAGGGGATGTGCCGGGGAATTGACGTGCGGCTGTAGATAGCCTAGGTAGAAGTTGTCCTAGGTCTAGGGTTTGCTCGCCGTCTGTAACACCCCTGGTGTTACGTTAACCTAAACCTGCCATGTCATCATCATCATTGCATAAGCATTCATGATTAGAGAACCCTAATGAGTACAATTAAAACGAGTTTATTTAATTCTAGGGTTGTTTGCACTCTTTCATATCGTATGTGTATGTGTACACCATTTAAATTTCACTTGCAAGTTTAATCTTGGTTATAAAAGCAATCAACTAAAACTAATCTTGATGTTTGCAAGTGCTTGGCTAACCTTGACTCTCACCCTAACCATGTTTTATAAGTCAAATGATACAAAAAGAAGGAATCAAGATTGGATCTGGAATTCAAATCCCAACCCTAAGTCAAATTGGTTAAGTGTTGGAATTTGAATAACACTTTCAATTTTGATGAGCTAACCATAATTAATTTTATAAATAAAAGTTACCAAACTTTGGCACCATTTCAAAGTATGAACTCTGTACTTTGAAAATGTGCTATTGGTTGGGTTTGAAAAGTACCACAACACCACTAATTAATTGCCCAAAGATTCAATTTGAAAATCCTTTTTAAAAAGCTGAAATTCAAAAGCCTTTGTGCCCCTTTTCTCAATTTCATCTCAAAATATTCAAAATTTAGGAAAACTCCAAAAAATACAGTTTGTGCATCTTTTTTGAGCTCTACAAGTTTGGCATATAAAATTTTTCAAGTTTTTGAATAAAATTTGAAGTAATTTCAAGTTTTTGAATAAAATTTAAAGTAATTTCAAAAGTTCTTTAAATTGGGAATTGTCCCCTTTTGATTTTTAAACTCCAATTCAAAACTTATTTAGTTTCATGAAAAACTTTCTAAATGAAAGTTGTAGATCTTGAAAAATAGAACAATTTTAATTTTTGGAGATTTTCATCTTTTATTCAAAATTTAAAAGTAATTTTGAAATCCCAAAAATCGAAATTTGAACTTATTTTCAAATTTGAAATGCAATTTCAAAACTGTTTGGATTCTAACAAAACTTCATTAATGAAAGTTGTAGAGCAAAAAAAATTTTGAGCAATCTATATTTTGGAAGATTTTTGAGTCCAGTTCAACTTTTGCGAGTAATTTGGAAAAAGGAAAAGAAAATATCTCTCGCTACATGTTACACGGTGGGGGGACACCTTTGCACCGCCCATGCCGTGAGTCACCGCCGGCCGCCGTGGCCATTCTCGCGCCATCGCCGGTTTCACGCGCGCCAACCATCTCATCGAGGTCGCGAAAGTCCTGGCCACCTCCTCGACTGTCCCCAGCTCTATAAAAGCAAAGCACCGGCCACCGTCGCCCTTCTTTCTCACCTCGGTCACCGCCGGTCATCCGCGAGTCCATCCAAAAATTCGTCGCCCACACACCATCAACATCCGATTGATCCTGCCATCAACTCCGTAAATCCGTTGCGCACTCCTTGGACCAATCCTCGGTGTTTGACATCGTCGGAAAACCCCGCTCGGCCGTTCTTCTTCCTCACGGCCGGCAGAAAGCCGCCGAGGACGCTCAAAGCCGCGACCCATCCTCTCGATGCGATCCCCGCCAAATCAATACGTGATCAAGCTTCACCTTGAACTACTAGTCTTCCTCGGCTCGTCGGTTGAGTCTCTACCGTCGTAGGTTCCCCGAAACGCAGCCTGGCCGCCGGTACACGAAGCCGAGCCACCGCCCCTGAGGTCGAACCTCCTCCACCCAAGTCCACGCCCGCAAATTGCCTTGTTTTGAAGTCACGGTGAGATTCTAAAGCTTGTCGTGGAGTTGTTTGCGTCTAGCATGCCGTCATCTCGCCGGAACGACTTTGCGCCGCCGCTGCCTTGTAGCCGCCGTGCTCGTGGTCAGGCGCTTTTTCGGTGGTTGGCTAAGGGTGTATAATAGCTTGCTTGGGATCGAGGTGATGAGAGGAAGAAGCTGGGTAGTCGGTTTAGTCGGAGAGATCATCTCCGGGGGAACGGCCGGCAACCGCGCCGCCATCCCCTCGCTTCACGTCGGAAAAGAGGGAGGAGGAAGAAAGGGGCCGACAACGCCCGGCCGTCGCCGAGAGGAAAGAGAAAGGGAGGGGCTGCGCACGCGCTGGCGCGGGGCAGGCCACGCCAGGCCGGGCCGGCACTGTGCGGACCCCAGCAGTGCCGCAAAAGCCCGGAGGAGAGAGAAAAAAGCTTTTTCTTTTTCCTTTTTAATTTTCTGAAACTGTTTTTCATCTTTTTGTCATAATTTTATTTGGGCAAGTAAAAATGTGCAAAAATATGTTCTGGACTCCTTGAGTGATGCTCTACCTAGAAAAAATACTAACTTTGTTTTTCCAATAAATTTTATTTATGGAATAAATTGCTCTTTTAATTAATAAATGCAACTTCCATGATTTTTAATAATTAAAATATAAGTCCAAAAATCATGAAATTTGTTTTGTGTGCTAATTAGATGCTAATGATCTTAATTATGAAGTTTGATCAAGTTTTGACTAATTTTTGTATTATGCTTAATTAATACCTTGTTTAATTAATGTGTAATTAATTAATCTTTTGGTTAATTAGGGTTTAATTAATCTCTAATTAGCAAGTTAACTAGTGGCTTTCAACAACTGTAAAAATGGTTAATAAATTAGTAATTAACTTTAATCACTATTAGTGTTGCTTGATTTTGGGATTGAGTGATGACCCTAGGTCATTAACCCTAATGACCTTCGGCATTTTATGTTGATTTGCGTATCGTTAGTCCGTTGTCGCCAACACTAATTATACTTTCTTAGTGCAACTATACCGTGAAGAAAAGCTGTACTCAAGATAGGTTAACAATCGTTGCATCATTATCGCATATCTTTTATTACTTTGCATTGTAATCATGCATTCCACTCGTGTAGTTGTGCCGTCTGCGGAGGAGTTAATCCAACTCCAGTTCTTGAAGAAAATGGTCATCGTGAGAAGGTTGGGTCCGATCTCGGTGATTGGATAGCTGCTCCTAACTTCGTCGAGCCCCAAGGCAAGCCCCGGATGCATTCAACCACCTCCTTGTATTTCGAAAAGCTTTTATATTGTATGTTCCCGATATGATGCATTAGGTGTTAGGACTTGTGTGATATCCTACTTTGATGCATTTATCGTACCTTGATATATTACCCTGGATACTTGTTTTGATTTCGAAATGCTTAGCATAAGCTTAGCCTTGCTACTAGTGTAGGGTTTTGATAAACTGTTTTCCAAAGATGTGATAACAATATCCCCGTTGAGGGCAATTATGAAAACCTGATGTTACTTGTTGGTATCCCTTCACTTTGATCGGGTCAAGGGTACGCAACAAGAACATGATGATGAGTAAATTGAGACTGGGTGGAGTGACTTGCACCAGGAAGGGCTAGTGCCCTGGTGTAGTGTCGTTCACTTGTGAGTTGGTTAAGCACCGTTCGTTGCCTTGGCCCTTGGATCATGAGGTTATTGGATAGTACTAGTCGCATGCTAATGGCGGTAAGCTCCCTTGTACCATCCGCGACGAGAACGGACAACCGGGACGAGCGTAGCGTGTACCCATCCTACGGGGCCACCGTGGAAGGGGACCGCGGCGTAGTGAGATGGTGTACTGTACCTCGTGACTAGGACCCGTTCTGGCCGGGAGAAATGCAAGCGTGAGTTGATGTATGTAAGATGTTCGGTCCTGCATACATCGTGTGGCTAGGAAGCCCCAGCTGGGTATATAAAGCGATTCGAATCGTCGTTGCTCCACGATATGGGAGACTTGATCCTTGCACCAGCATCGTAGTAATGATGGAAGTTGATGATGAGAAGTTTTGAATCCGTTACATGGTTGACAAGTGATTGTTGTAGTAAGTAAGGACTGGCTTAGTCTCTTTTTGCAAAGGTGTCATTGGATCTTGCTAAAGCCTTACCTTGATTCCTATTAGCCAGCATTCCTAAGTCTTCTCCCCAATTTTTGGTCGGGTAAGTCTTGCGGAGTACTTTTTGTACTCAGGGTTTGTTAAACCCCTGTTGCAGGTGAACCGTGTGAACAAGTGTGCTACGGCCCTTGTTGCATGACGGTGATCGAGGAAGGATCTGATGAAGAATAGATTGTGTGGCCCGTGGGCAGGGCACTTTCGTTGTGTGGCTTGTAATAAAGTTATTGTAAGTTTTCTGCTACTCTGGTATTTGTGTATGAAAACTGTTGTAATACTGTGATGTCACTGTAAGTATCGATCAGGAATCGTGGTTTATCGGGGTTTCACCCGACGGAGCATTCTAGGTTATATGGTGTACAAGCATAGCCGACAGAGGTCTTAGGTACAATGTCAGGTGCTTGTGGGACATATAATTTAAAAGGTTCTGCCACAGAGGGTATCAGAGCGGTACTTACAAAGACACTTACAGTATTACTTTGCAAAAACTTCAAAATGTTTTGGATCCAAAAGATAAATGGGTTTAGTCCAAAATGCTTCTGCTCCGTCTTAATTCTTTCTAGTAGCCTTTCTAGGTGCTATTTAAAAGAGTCTTAAGCAAAGTATCATGTTGTTTTCTTTTTGCCCTATATTACTAAAAGTATGCTTATGCTAGTTTAAGAGGTTTTTGCTTGATCCGTAGGTTCGATCATGCATCATGTTTAATTCACATGTTGAAAATCATATCCCCGTTTGCAAAGTGGTTGGGCTAAGTAATATCAATCTTATTCTTGCTAACCCTAAGGATCTCAATCTTATAGGTTCTATCTCTTCTTCCTACAGAATGGCATGTGGCTAGTTTGTGTAATGCTTTAAGTTCAATACCTCTGCTTGTGAATAAATATGATCTTGTCTATAACAGATGTCTGGCAATACTCGTGCTGGTTTCTTCACACGAGGGAGGTGAGGCCCCCGCAGCACCACCAAAGACCCCTTGGGCTGAAGGAAAGGCGCCCTTTAGTAAATGCCACCATCGAGAATTCCCCGTCATTCACGGAAAATGGGTCAGCACAATCACGAGGCACCTTATGAGAATCGTGGCCGTCGTAATCACGACGAGATCACGTATGCGGACTTTACAGAGACCCGTCTGCAAGTTTTCACTAGGGCTGAGGAACCCTTAGAAGCTAATGATTGGCTTCGTGTCATAGATCAGAAGTTTGACCTGCTAGAGGGTGGTCCAGACCTGTTAAAACCCAAGTTTGCCGCCCAACAGTTGAGAGGCCCTGCATCAGCATGGTGGGCAAACTTTCTCGCACGTCAGCCCGTTGGACAGCAAATTACTTGGGCCATGTTCCGAGATGCCTTCCGTCAGCATTTCATTCCTGACGGGGTGATGCAAGCAAAGCTGGAAGAGTTTCTAGCACTGAAGCAGGGTGGTCGAACAGTGGTACAGTATGTGAATATGTTCAGTCATCTATCACAGTATGCCCCTGAGCACGTGGACACTGACAGTAAGAAGAAGAAATGTTTTGTTCGGGGTTTAAAGAGTGATATTGAAACTCACCTTACTGCCAACCCAACTGCCACCTTCTATGAGGCGGTGGATATCGCCATATCCTATGAAAGATCTATGCTTAAACAGAAGAGTGAAGAGCGGCGTGCTTCCTCTAACCTATCTGGCGGAATCCAGAAACGCCAGAAGGTTATATTCTATCCTACTCAGCATAACCACCAGCCATCCCGCTATCCACAGCACCAGCAAAGCCACCAACCCTATTACTACCCACAACAGCAGCAACAAGCCTAAAGGCAACAGGTGTACATTCACCCTGCTGCCACAACCTATCCACAGCAGCCGAATACCCAGGGTATTCGAACTCCCACTCCCCCAGCTCCCCAGGCTCCGTCCACTGGTAGAGGTCCCTGTTTTAATTGTGGAGAGCCACACTATGTTCGATATTGCCCCTACCCAATCAGGAATACTTCCAACCTCCAATAAGGGTCGGGCAGTCAGCAGTATCAGGATCAAGGCAGGGGTAAATCACAGCATGTCCCGAAGGTGAATGCCGGGAAGAAATCTGGGCGTGTGTATCACGTTCAAACTGGGGATGTTCTTGAAGGAGGACCTGTTTTAATGGGTATGTTTCCAGTTGCCAGTCACCCTGCAATTACATTATTTGATTCTGGTGCATCGCATACATTTATCAACCGTACCTTTGTTACAAAGCATGAAATCCCCATAAAAGAAATTAAAGATGAGTTTTTGGTGCAATCGCCGGGAGGGCGTATACACACACGGGAAATGGTATATCAGGTCCCTATATCTCTTGGTGGGTATCTCTATCCCACGGATCTGATAGTACTGAAGGATCAGAACATAGATGTGATCCTTGGGATGAATTGGTTACGCCATTATGGCGCTGTGTGATAGACGCCGAATAGAACCATTAAGTTGTTCCCCGCCTCGATAACCGTCTCCTCTTCTTATCCAATTCCCAACTCCCAAGAGAGCAGTTGAGACAGTTAATACAACCTCAGTGCAAGAAATCTAAGATATACCTGTGGTCTGTGAGTTTCCAGATGTGTTCCCTGAGGAATTTTTGAATGAGCACTTTCCGGAGTTTCTTCCTTCATTATCCTAAGTCATGATTCGTTTCTAAGAATCGTGACTTTCTGAAAACATGAGACTTGTAATATGAACCCTTCTACCTTCCTTATGAAACCATATAAGATGTGTTTGCTTGATACATTTCCTTTTCCATTACTTAGCCCTAAGTTTTGAATCTCGGGACGAGATTCCTTTTAAGAGGAATATAATGTAACACCCCTGGTGTTACGTTAACCTAAACCTGCCATGTCATCATCATCATTGCATAAGCATTCATGATTAGAGAACCCTAATGAGTACAATTAAAATAAGTTTATTTAATTCTAGGGTTGTTTGCCCTCTTTCATATCGTATGTGTATGTGTACACCATTCACTTGCAAGTTTAATCTTGGTTATAAAAGCAATCAACTAAAACTAATCTTGATGTTTGCAAGTGCTTGGCTAACCTTGACTCTCACCCTAACCATGTTTTATAAGTCAAATGATACAAAAGAAGGAATCAAGATTGGATTTGGAATTCAAATCCCAACCCCAAGTCAAATTGGTTAAGTGTTGGAATTTGAATAGCACTTTCAATTTTGATGAGCTAACCATAATTAATTTTATAAATAAAAGTTACCAAACTTTGGCACCATTTCAAAGTATGAACTTTGTACTTTGAAAATGTGCTATTGGTTGGGTTTGAAAAGTACCACAACACCACTAATTAATTGCCCAAAGATTCAATTTGAAAATCCTTTTTAAAAAAGCCGAAATTCAAAAGCCTTTGTGCCCCTTTTCTCAATTTCATCTCAAAATATTTAAAATTTAGGAAAAATCCAAAAATGCAGTTTGTGCATCTTTTGAGCTCTACAAGTTTGGTATATAAGTTTTTCAAGTTTTTGAATAAAATTTGAAGTAATTTCAAAAGTTCTTTAAATTGGGAATTGTCCCCTTTTGATTTTTAAACTCCAATTCAAAAATTATTTAGTTTCATGAAAAACTTTCTAAATGAAAGTTGTAGATCTTGAAAAATAGAACAATTTTTATTTTTGGAGATTTTCATCTTTTATTCAAAATTTAAAAGTAATTTTGAAATCCCAAAAATCAGAATTTGAACTCATTTTAAAATTTGAAATGCAATTTCAAAACTGTTCAGATTCTGACAAAACTTCTTTAATGAAAGTTGTAGAGCACAAAATTTTGAGCAATCTATATTTTGGAAGATTTTTGAGTCCAGTTCAATTTTTTTAAGCGAGTAATTTGGAAAAAGGAAAAAGAAAATATCTCTGCTACAGTGTTACACAGTGGGGGGACACCTTGCACTGCCCATGCCGTGAGTCACCACCGGCCGCCGTGGCCATTCTCGCGCCATCGCCGGTTTCACGCGCGGCCAACCATCTGGGCAGGATCGCGAAAGTCCTGGCCACCTCCTCGACCTGTCCCAGCTCTATAAAAGCGAAGCACCGGCCACCGTCGCCCTTCTTTCTCACCTCGGTCACCGCCGGTCATCCGCGAGTCCATCCAAAAATTCGTCGCCCACACACCATCAACATCCAATTGATCCTGCCATCTACTCCGTAACTTCGTTGCGCACTCCTTGGACCAATCCTCGGTGTTTGACATCGTCGGAAAACCCCGCTCGGTCGTTCTTCTTCCTCACGGCCGGCAGAGCGCCGCCGAGGGTGCTCGCGCACGACCCATCCTCTCCAGTACGATCCCTGCCAAATCAATACGTGATCAAGCTTCACCTTGAACTACTAGTCTTCCTCGGCTCGTTGGTTGAGTCTCTACCATCGCAGGTTCACCGGAACGCAGCTGTGCCGCCGGTACACGCCGCCGAGCCACCGCCGCTGAGGTCGAACCTCCTCCACCCAAGTCCACGCCCGCAGCTGTCTTGTTTTGAAGTCACGGTGAGATTCTAAAGCTTGTCAGGGAGTTGTTTGCGTCTAGCATGCCGTCATCTCGCCGGAACGACTTTGCGCCGCCGCTCGCCGTTGCACCAAGCCGCCGTGCTCGTGGCTGTGCGCGTTTCGGTGGTCAACTAAGGGTGTATAATATCTTGCTGGGATCGAGGCGATGAGAGGAAGAAGCTGGGGTAGTCAGTTTAGTCGGAGAGATCATCTCCGGCGGGAATGGCCGGCAACCGCGCCGCCGTCCCTGTTCACGTCGGAAAAGAGGGAGGAGGAAGAAAGGGCTGACAGCCGGGGCCGGGCTGTCAGCGAGAGGAAGAAGAGAGGGGAGGGGCTGTGCACGCGCGGGCGCCGGGGCAGGCCACGCTCGTGGGCCGGGCCGGCACTGTGCGGAGCCAGGCAGGCCGCCTGAGCCCAGGGAGAGAGAAAAAAAGCTTTTCTTTTTCCTTTTTAATTTTCTGAAACTGTTTTTCATCTTTTTGTCATAATTTTATTTGGGCAAGTAAAAATGTGCAAAAATATGTTCTGGACTCCTTGAGTGATGCTCTACCTACGAAAAATACTAACTTTGTTTTTCCAATAAATTTTATTTATGCAATAAATTGCTCTTTTAATTAATAAATACAACTTCCATGATTTTTAATAATTAAAATATAAGTCCAAAAATCATGAAATTTGTTTTGTGTGCTAATTAGATGCTAATGATCTTAATTATGAAGTTTGATCAAGTTTTGACTACTTTTTGTATTATACTTAATTAATACCTTGTTTAATTAATGTGTAATTAATTAATCCTTTGGTTAATTAGGGTTTAATTAATCTCCAATTAGCAAGTTAGCTAGTGGCTTTCAACAACTGTAAAAATGGTTAATAAATTAGTAATTAACTTTAATCACTATTAGTGTTGCTTGATTTTGGGATTGAGTGATGACCCTAGGTCATTAACCCTAATGACCTTCGGCATTTTATGTTGACTGCGTATCGTTAGTCTGTTGTCGTCAACACTAGTTATACTTTCTTAGTGCAACTATACCGTGAAGGAAAGTTGTACTCAAGATAGGTTAACAATCGTTGCATCATTATCGCATATCTTTTATTACTGCATTGTAATCATGCATTCCACTCGTGTAGTTGTGCCGTCTGCGGAGGGAGTTAATCCAACTCCAGTTCTTGAAGAAAGTGGTCATCGTGAGAAGGTTGGGTCCGATCTCGGTGATTGGATAGCTGCTTCTAACTTTGTCGAGCCCCAAGGCAAGCCCCGGATGCATTCAACCACCTCCTTGTATTTCGAAAAGCTTTTATATTGTATGTTCCTGATATGATGCATTAGGTGTTAGGAGTTGTGTGATATTCTACTTTGATGCATTTATCGTACCTTGATATATTACCCTGGATACTTGTTTTGATTTCGAAATGCCTAGCATACGCTTAGCCTTGCTACTAGTGTATGGTTTTGATAAACTGTTTTCCAAAGATGTGATAACAATATCCCCGTTGAGGGCAATTATGAAAACCTGATGTTACTTGTTGGTATCCCTTCACTTTGATCGGGTCAAGGATACGCAACAAGAACATGATGATGAGTAAATTGAGACCGGGTGGAGTGACTTGCACCAGGAAGGGCTAGTGCCCTGGTGTAGTGTCGTCCACTTGTGAGTCGGTTAAGCACCGTTCGTTGCCTTGGCCCTTGGATCATGAGGTTATTGGATAGTACTAGTCGCATGCTAATGGCGGTAAGCTCCCTTGTACCATCCGCGACGAGAACGGACAACCGGGACGAGCGTAGCGTGTACCCATCCTACGGGGCCACCGTGGAAGGGGACCGTGGCGTAGTGAGATGGTGTACTGTACCTCGTGACTAGGACCCATTCTGACCAGGAGAAATGCAAGCGTGAGTTGATGTATGTAAGATGTTCGGTCCTACATACATCGTGTGGCTAGGAAGCCCCAGCTGGGTATATAAAGCGATTCGAATCGTCATTGCTCCACGATATGGGAGACTTGATCCTTGCACCAGCATCGTAGTAATGATGGAAGTTGATGATGAAAAGTTTTGAATCCGTTACATGGTTGACAAGTGATTGTTTTAGTAAGTAAGGACTGGCTTAGTCTCTTTTTGTAAAGGTGTCATTTGATCTTGCTAAAGCCTTATCTTGATTCCTATTAGCTAGCATTCCTGAGTCTT
Organism: Chrysopogon serrulatus; assembly: GCA_015844335.1. Taxonomy (NCBI): domain Eukaryota; kingdom Viridiplantae; phylum Streptophyta; class Magnoliopsida; order Poales; family Poaceae; genus Chrysopogon; species Chrysopogon serrulatus. Next base: position 128,320 of record JADLZL010001757.1, on the reverse strand, counting down.
CTCCCCAATTTTTGGTCGGGTAAGTCTTGCGGAGTACTTTTTGTACTCAGGAATTGTTAAACCCCTGTTGCAGGTGAACCGTGTGAACAAGTGTGCTACGGCCCTTGTTGCATGACGGTGATCGAGGAAGGATCTGATGAAGAATAGATTGTGTGGCCCGTGGGCAGGGCACTTTTGTTGTGTGGCTTGTAATAAAGTTAAGTAATGATACTTCCGCTGTTATGTAATAATGATACTCTGGTTTGTATAAGTTTTTATAAATGGTTTGTAAATTAAGTTATTATAAGTCTTCCGCTACTCTGGTATTTGTGTATGAAAACTGTTGTAATACTGTGATGTCACTGTAAGTATCGATCCTGGAGGAATCGTGGTTTATCGGAGTTTCACCCGACGGAGCATTCTAGGTTATATGGTGTACAAGCATAGCCGATGAGGGTCTTAGGGACAATGTCGGTGCTTGTGGGCCATATAATTTAGAAAGGATTACGCCACACCGCCGCTTCGGCGGTGGAGCTAGGGTTGGCCGAGAAGGTGCTCCTCTGCGGCGTGCTTGTCCGGGTGATGGTGATGAGGCGGAGGCATCACCATTGCTGGGGAATAAATTCTCTCGGCCTCTCCTTCGTCCCGGCGGCGTCTTTCTCCAGCGTCGCCTGCGAGGTCGGAGTGCTCATCGTTGGAGTCCAGGGCTGCTGCTTCTTCATCTTCTCTAGGTGATGGTGCTGTGGCCTTTCTTTTGTTCCAAGGATGCGGGTTTGGTTGTGGGTGATGCGGTTGGAGGCCGGCTGGATCTGGCTCGGTTCACCCTCGGCGGCGGTGGTCGTCGACGGCGAGCCCAGATCCGGGAGCTGGAGGAGCTGGGGTGCGGCCCCGTTCGATGGACGACCACCGACGGCTTTACCTACTTCGACTCCTACAAAAGCCATTGTGCGATGGAGCTTCTTCAGCTCAAGGTGATGCCCAATGTCTTCGACAGCGGTGGTGGCCGGCGACGAGGATTTCGGGAGCTCTGGATTCATGGAGGGCTCAGGGACTTCGTTGTAGTTTTCTTTTTCTTTAGGGTCCTTCATGTTGTTTGGTTTGGACAGCTGTATCCGTATCCTTATACATATCTGTATTTGTACGTCATCCTGTACGTTTTCTTTATCTGAAATACAGATATGTTTTATCAAAAAAAAAGTCCTAGGCCGGGAGTTTGACTCTCCTCTGCTCTCTGTATATTGTAAAAAATTTCTCCTCGCCCGTCGTCTACTAAGGTCTTATTTAGTCTCATGTGAGCAATAATAATACTGTATATAGATTAGATAGGAGTTTGGAGATTTCTCAATCTGCGTGAGAAGGTCACCTTGTTAAGCAACAAAATCTCAAGCCCATCATGCCTACAGGTCAAGTTTTTTATATATATTAAATAGTATGGATCTTTTTAGTATATAGTAAATAGTATGAGGCTGCTTGGTTCCCAGCGAAGATGCGCCACGCCAAAAACTATGGCGGGTTGTGGCGGAGACGAGGAAAAGCAGCGCCATAGCCATAGGTATGGCGAGAAATACTGCTAAATGCGAATACTAAGGTGATGTTCGGATGGGGATAGGGATAGAGATAGAGATATATCTCACCCTTTAAAAACCACATTGAATTCTAGCCATCCATTTCTCACACCTCATTAAATCGTAACCATTCATCTATTTCTTTTTCCCTATCCCATCCATCATATCCCAATATCCAAACTGTCACAGCCTAAAATTAATAATGAACCAAACAGTGGCCTGCGTGAGTGGCTTGCCTGTTGCCTCAACTGCGGCGTGGCCAGGTGTGGCGGAGAACCAACAGCAGCTCCTATGAGTACCACACCCTGTGCTTGCGGCGTCAAGCTGCATGCAGATTTTCATATACTAATAAAAAAAAGAAAGAAAAAGAAATTATATATCTATTTCTCTTTTCCTTCGTCCCTAAATAATTATCGCCGTGGGATATGTGCCATAAGTTTAACTTGATTTATAGAAAATACGTGCAACATTTATATCTCTAAATAGTTTTGTTAAAAAACTAGATCCAAAAATCTTTCAAATGATACTAATTATGATACTAATCAATGATATTTATTATTTATTAAAATTGCCAGCATTTGTTTCTCGGGAAGTGAAGCGACAGTTATTTAGGGATGGAGGAGTAGTTAGCACTGCTACTACTAACAAGCAGTGTGTCGCCTATTTGTTTGGTTGTGCTTGGCGTGGGTTGTGCATGGGCATGGATCGGGGTGATTGGCCATCAATCAAATCAGAGTTGCACGAGCGCCTCTCCCTTGTCCTGGCCTGCTGCCGCATCGTCATCGTCCTCCCATCCCCCCGTGCGTGACCGAGAAGGACCCCACCCCGCCGGACGATGGATGCCTCCTCTCGCTTTCCATCTTTTTCCTTCGTACTGCACCTGCACGCACGTACGCCACCCTAACAAAGCTCTACTACTACTACCTTGGCTAGTGTTTGCTGCGTGCGTGCACCGGTGGAGGGGGTTATACAAATTACGGGTCAAATCCACCTACTACTGCACACGACACACTGTTAGTAGGAGGGCACGAACAAACTCTTTTAGCCGTTTTCACATTTCACGTGGATCCATCCATGGAGCCCCGCGCTGCTACCTTCACCATCCATTTGCCATGCCATGAATATATAATACTGAAAAGTGGTAGAGTAATCCACGACTTCCTTTCTCTTCACCACAATTGACTTGCACATGCACCCGTCCATCGATAATTCTACAACGCAATCCCACGAAAGACAAGTAGAGACTAACATGCCGCATGATTCACCTAGATTTGGAGCCTAATAAGCCCATCCTGCATATACTATGCTACTACTAGTACTAGATAGCTGCTGCTACTTCATCGAGCTAAGGAAGCATTTACTATCCCATTCTGAGGTTTGTTTTCAGCTTTCTCTCGAATAGGAATCACATGCATCATGTATGCATGCATTCTCGTTTGGTAGAGCTCTGCTGCCTAATTCTTCGGTTTTGCTTCTTGATTCTTCGATAGAGTGATTTTATTGGATTCTTAGAAGGGAGTGGGTTGGATAGCTGATGAGAACTAATTCTTTGCTGATTCCCACCAAAATACAACAGGGAGTAGGTGAAGCAAATTTTCTTTAAGCGCTCCTAGCTTCTAATGTAAGCAGAGAAGCGATCTTCTTCTAATCCCTACCCGAATCACTTGGCATGTTGCCTTGTGAGTGATTCTCTTCAAGGAAGCTGAAACTAAAGGTGGAGCTAGCTCTCCCAAATTAACGGCCACGATGCAAAAGAAGTGTCGTTTCCATCTGTCCCTAAATAAATCAATTTTTAGAATCCGTGCAAAGAAAAAATATCTTAAGTTTGACTAATTTGATAGAAAAGAGAAACAAGTATGACATATACGAGCATATTTTGTTAATATATTTTGTGGTATATGTAATCATACTACTTTAATGTCACAAATCTTTTTTTAGAAGTTCAGTCAAAAGTTTAAATTTTTTGACTTAAGATAAATATAAGAACCTATTTATTCATCAATAGAGAGGGAGTATAAGCAAACTTTTACATGTTTTTTTATATATTGTCAAAAGGGATCGGAGGAGGGCTGACCTTTCTTGAAGTGAGCAAAAGTTCGCTACTACTGGCCGGCCTAGCAAAAAGAAAAAAGAAAAAACAGAGCAATTATGCATGCAATGCAACAAGTTTGATATGTATAGAGTGGCACGTTGCAATCTCCAGGTCATGCTACTACTAGCTATTTGGTCACTACTACAGAGCTGGGATTTAGTCCCGGTGCGGAAAGCCCTTTAGTCCCGGCTGCGGGCCGGGACTAAGGTTCGGGGACTAAATGTCCGCCTTTAGTCCCGATTCAGCGGCCCGGGACTAAAGGTGGACCTTTAGTCCCGTTGGTAACACCAACCCGGGACTAAAGGGTCAGCCAGTGGGCCACCTGGCCGCCCCTTTTAGTCGGTTGGTGTTACCAACCCGGGACTAAAGAGTTTTTACTTTTTTTTTTTCTTTTTCTTTTCTTTTTCCTTTTCTTTTTCCTTTTAGTCCCGGTTGGTATTATTATTTTCGAATGCGTATTGTCCGCTGCTTGTTTATGTAGACGCGCACCTATAATTTATAATTAGATCATTACATATAAATAAACTACATAAAACTATTTATATATTATACATATCTATTGGTCTACGATACAAAATTTACATGTCTCCGTCACGGATAAAGTATTTACAACTTAATTGTTCTCCGCCACTCAAGCATCATACAAATGATCATCTTGGTTTGGTTTGAGTGGCTCGTCGGGGTTGAAGAAGTACTCGCCCGGCGGGATTTAGGACTTGGTCGTTTAGAAATCCGGCGATTGTCTCTTGAATGCCTTTTAGGCGGACTTGATCAACACCTTCTCCCTCAACCACGTCTCCTATAGTAATCATTAAAAAAAGTTATAGGTATGTATAAGATTTATTAAATAGTAACTAATAATTGAAATAAACTTATTATATATACACGTTGCATACTTTTGCGTGCTCAAGATTAGATCTTTTTTTCATAGACATTAAGAAATTCGCTTGAGACATAATATCCGCATAAATTTTTGCCCGGTGGCTGCTTTGTAGAATCCACGATGTAGGATAGGCTTCGAAAGTGGCGCTTTTTTTAAATCGGACGGTGAATCGAACGAACCAAGCCCAAACCCTAGCAATAAAACGATCATTATTAATTATCTATTACATAGTTAAAGAGTTGAGAGTAATATTTAGAGATCGAAGTTACTCTTGGATAATATCTATCATTTCTTGGTAATCTTCCGATGGTTTTCTCAACGAGTCATAGATTTGCACATGAGATTGCCGGAGATCAATCACAATTAATATCCAATGAAAAGCTGCATTTGTGTGTAGGCAAAATAATTATTTAACTTCACACGGATGTGATCAATTGAGTTAATAGAATGTACGTAGACACGATAATGATACTTACTTAAAGTTATAGGGAAAGAGTATATATCTTTTATCCTTTTGATTGATCAGGAACCTCCGTAGATTTCTCTCCGTTTGAGGTCTCCATATGGCATACGGAGTCTTGGGATCTTTAAATACAATATAAGGATCTATAAATCCAACCTCCTTGTCATTTCTAGCTCGAGATTCCTCATCATGTTTTACGCATATGTGTACCGGTTTCTATAATTAGTTATACATATACATATGCATATATATAATAATTTCAGATGATATTATTAAAAAAAAAGAATCACTTACGCACGAAGCGACTTATTAGGGATTTGTCGGGCGTCCATGTGGCATAGCTGGTGTAGCTCATTAAATTGAACGACAATAAGATCATCACCACGGAAGTAATCATGGTTTCTAATTCGGACGCAAATATAGTCATCTGCTCTTACGCCGCCGCAGCGTCTAGGTACCACTTGTTTAGCGGATACATCTGCGTGCCAAGTTCGGCGAGGGCCGAGGGGTTGAACAGACTCTTGCCGTATTCATATGTCTTCCGCCAATGATCAACTTCTTTTGCACTTTGAATTGCTGCCCCAGCTATCATTTGGGATAAGGTAAGACCGGTGTCCGCAAAAAAATCTTCAAGGTCCTCATAGTTTAAACCTGAAGGTAGCTGCTGGTCTAGCACGTCGATGTTTGAACCATATTGATCGGGTACAACTAGCGGGGGCACTGGGTTGCTTTGATTGTTCCCCCGAGCTGTGGTACACCCTTGCGTGCTCCTTTCCCTTTCTTCATCCCTGCTTCTAGGGATTTGGTTTAGAGTGCGCTCATAATCGGATAAAGATGATGATTCTTTACGAGCTGCACGCCTCTTTTTTTGTTCAGCCTCAACCCTTTGCCGTAGATCTTCGGCTTTAGCAAGAGGTAGGGCTTCTCGGGTTTCCGCTTGGCTTGACTTTTTATCCTTTAGGTTCTTGAAGAAACTGTCCACATTTTCTTTTACCGAAGCTTCTAATTCTGCGGCGATCTTCTCATAGGATAGCTTCTTAGGAATGACGGGTTGTTTCTTCCACGGGGGGCTTTCTTTTTTTTTTGCGGCGGGGCGGCCGACACATTTGATCGTGTGGCCGGCCTCTTCTTCAGATGGTGGGTCCACCGGTTTCGGCCCTGGAGCCACGTGTTGAGCGATGGCGGCGGCCGTGGCGGGGTTGGAGCCCGGCGTGGAGGCGCGGGGGGCAGCCGGTGTCGGTGTTGGGCAGGAGGCGGCGTTGCAGCCGGAGGTTGCGGTGTTGGAGCACGTGGTGGCGGTGTTGCAGCCCGAGGAGGCGGCGTTGCGGCACTGGGGCGTCGGCCGTGTCTTACCTTTGCCTCGTCATCACCCGCGGCGCTATGACACGTTGGTGACCACACAATGCAACCAAAGAGGTATACGATTAAACCGCTAACTTACTAAGGAAATACAAAATAAAGTTAGTGAATAAATGTATCGTAAAGTTTAATCACCACCTAGGGTTCGGTTCTGACGAGGAGGTGGTGGTAGACTACTAGGTGAAGCCCCCAGGAATAATGATGTAGCGCTTGCGCCAACAAATGAAAGCCTTCTCTGCTTGCCCTAGCGTCTTCTCCCCATCGCCTCCTTCTATCTCGAGCTGCACATTTTCATAGCCTTTTATAACTCTATCCACCGAGACATTAGCATATCCAATTTGGTACTCTGGCTCCATGGATTCTTGGTGTCTTCGTAGGGTCAATAGGAGTTACAACACCGGCGGCAACCATGACTGTGGTAGCCCCACGTGGAATGTGCGGCTCACATGTTGTCCTAGCTTCATTAACGTCATCCACCGGAAAAGCAGCCCCACGTCGTCTTGAGCGGTTGGCACCTCCGTGGAAGCACAAGCGCTTTTCAACCGGCCAGGGGGCTAATGTTGATTTACCGGCTCGATGTCGTTTGCCTTTGCATAGAACTTCGACTTCACGCACTTGCCTTTTGATTTCCTCGTTCATTCTCGCTTCCGGTTCTTTCTCTCATTTGTATCGCTTCACGAGCCGCTTCGTGTGACCAGCGGGACCGGTGCCTCCAACCTACGCAATCGCTCTGCGTCCTCTTCCTTCTTTCTTTGGCGGCTTCTATAAGTGGGTCTATCTTGAGGGAAGCCATGCTCCCCACGATATCTCCCCATAGCCTCTTGTTCGCCCACCGTGTTCAGCGGTCTCCGGGGCGTATGTCGGCTCATCCTTCTCTCTATTTGGTTGCCAAGCCCCACTTTCAACTAATTATGCGGCATGGGCCGGTCTACGGCCCACTCTCGCAGCTTCTCGCCATACACCACCTTTCCGGTCTCTAGGTCCGGGGTTCCCCCATGACCAGAAGAACCAATACTTGGCGCTTCGGGCCGGTTGAGTGATTCTGGTTCTATCCCCTTATCAACAATCTCTGTTCAAGCTTACGCCGCTTGGGAATAGCGACACACAGCCACCCGAACCCAAGTGATGGTGGTATTGCTTGTGTCTAGCATTTTCTGATTACGCTTCATCCGAGGCGACCCTCATCCGAGTTCTTGAAGCGCGTCGAACTCATCCCAAAAAGGCCTCAACTTGACATAGGCCTTGTTGGTGAAATCCGGTGTCTCGTTTTTTTTCAACAAAAAGTCTTACGGAGTTTCTTCTTCCAAGCCCGAAATTGTTTGGCCATCTTCTGCATAGCCCATGTTTTAACCTTCTCCTTCAAAGCTTCATCCCGTGTATCTAGCGTGAAATCTTTGAAGGATATCTCCCCATAGCAACTCCTTGTCACGATCCGAGACATAACTAATAGCGAGGGTTATCTTTCCGTTTCTTCCATTCTCGAGCAATCGATCGGGAGCCCACATCCCTCACTAGATATCCACGGTGAGCAACAAATTTCTTGCCATGTTCTCCAAGTACTTGGCCTGTACCCTCGTCAAATTCGACAAAATATACCCGACCCTCTAACGGCTTCTTCGGGCCTCGCACTTTTCTACCACTCCCGGTAGTTGTCGGTGATCCGAGGGGCTACACAAACAAGTATAAATATATTAATACACAAGTCAATCATTCTTTTTTAATTTCATGAATATACATATAGACAAGATGAACTAGCGAGACCTCATCAGGATTGTCTCCCATAAGTTCTTCGTAATCAGCGAAGTACTGACTCCCATCATCTATTTGTTCATTCTCATCACCTTCCACTTGGGGATTCTGATTGCCGCCGCTGTTGATAAGGTCCATCATTGCCTCATCCATGTTCTCAATCGGATCGGCCATTTCTGCAAAAGTTGTTACAATTCAATTGGTCATGTAGCGCCATAGTTAATAAAGTTAAATAAAAGTATCATTAATAAGGTTACTTCACATAAAGGTACACAATAAAGTATTATGACATGACAAAGTTAATAAAGTTAAATAAAAGTATCATCAATAAGGTTACTTCACATATAGGTACACAAAAAAGTCATATGACATGTCAAAGTTATTAAAGTTAAATAAAAGTATCATCAATAAGGTTACTTCACATATAGGTACACAAAAAAGTCATATGACATGTCAAAGTTATTAAAGTTAAATAAAAATACCATCAATAAAGTTACTTCACATAAAGTTACTTCACATAAAGTTAAATAAAAAGTATCATCATATTACAAGTTACATAACATGAAGTTACATAATAAAGTCACATGACATGAGAAAGTTAATAAAGTTCAATAAAAATACCATTAGTAAAGTTACATGACATGAAGTTACTTGCCATTCTATTAAAATTACATCATCTAGTGAGTTTGGCCATCCTAAGTATAATTCCTAGCTTTGCCACTTGATGACAGGAGCTATATCTTGTTAACAAATTGATAGCAAATGCAATATCAAGTCATGTATGAGTTGATAGATACATGAGTTCTATAGCACATAGATATGACACCTCATGCCAAGACTTTCACTATCACATTCTGAAGGTTGAAAAGTTCTTTGATTACATCAAATGATCTAACAACTACTAGCATACTCAATGGATTTGCTTTATCCATGTAAAATTATATAATGAAATTATATAATAAAGTTACTCTCGACCCCACTTTACATGAAATTACATAATGAAATTATATAATAAAGTTACTTGACATAAAATTAAAGTCACTTAGCAAGGTATTTAATTATATACATGATAAAGTTAATTATATTTAGTAAGGTGTTTAACTATATTCGCTAGGTCGTGCTTTTTCGTTAAGTCGGTCATCGTTGGGTCGTCGCTAGGTCATGCTTTTCGTTCGTTCGGTCGTCATTAGGGTTTAGTGAGTTTCGCTAGGTCGCAACGTCGTCATTAGAGTTTCAAATAAAATTTTTAGTCGTTCGCGCTCTCCTTCTAGCGCCAAGTTACTGCACGCAGAGGCTCTCGGCTCGATGGCCGGCCACAACACACAACCCGGACATCCGCGGCTCGACGGCTGTCCACAAACACACATCCGCGGCTCGGCGGCCGTCCACAAACACACATCCGCGGCTCGGCGGCCCGACACAACACACATGGAAAGAGGTCGGCCGAGGCTCTCGCTCACCGACGCAGGGCTCGGCCGCCGGGTCGGAGAAGACGGTGTGAAGAGGTCGCCGAGGCTCGCCGCCTCAGCACGCAGAGGCTCCGGTGGAAGAGCCGAGGGCGGGCGGAGCCGAGGAGACTCACTGCCGAGAAGAGGTCGGGCGGCGGAGCTCGTCGTCGGTCTTTGACGGGCGCGCTGGGATCGCAGTTGGCGGCGCATGGGACTGGGGGACGCCGAGGGACCGTCGGGGCTCGCCGGATTGTCCTCCGGCGGCGGCGCTGCCGGCATGGGGCGGCCCGTCGGGAGAGACGACGGCGCGAGGGGCGCGCGGGAAGGAATGCAGAGGTGGGAGCGACCTCGGCCGAGGGAGAGGTGGGCGGTGACGGGCGGGGTTCGTCGGAGTCTGCTGGCGGCGGGCGCGCGTCTGAGAGAGCGAGGTCGGGCGGCGGCGGTTGTGTACTACGTCGATCCGATCGGGAGGAGGAAGAAGACTGGCCCCCTGTACTTTAAATACCAACGCAGCTTTAGTCCCGGTTCCGACCACGAACCGGGACTAAAGACCCTTTAGTCCCTGGCGTAAGGAGCACGGGGACTAAAGGTAAACCTTTAGTCCCGGTCCGTGGGCTGGAGGGACTAAAGGTTAACCTTTAGTCCCGGTGCTTAACACCGTCCGGGGACTAAAAGGTTTTTCCCCCTTTTAGGTTAACCCCGTATTATATTTCTTTTATTTGTTTTGTTTATATTCCAAATCTTATTAATTGCATAGTAAATGAAATATTAGGCATAAAATTTTTTAAAAAACAAAATTGATTTTCTTTTTGCCTTGTTGTACTCCTTATGTATTATGTACCATAAATTATGTTCTTAAATTACAATAGTGTTTGCAAATATAAGAAATAATTAGTATTTTGTTAATGCAAAAAATATATTACTTAATTTAAATATCCTAAAGTAGGTGTTTTTGATAGAAAATGTGTTTGTGCATTAATTAAACGTAAATTTTGTTTATTTTTCTTCATTAATCTCTAAAATCGAGCTACACGTGATATTCACCATTACATCAGATTATTTTTAAAATATTTTTTCTTATTCTTATTTTTTTATATTCATTAATTAGATTAATTTTGTTAACAATTAATATTTCAATTTTTTTGTCTAATTGCTTTCATAACAAATTTGGGAACACAAAATCTTTCCATCCCTTATAATAATTAGATTAATATTTGTTAATTGCATAATAAATAAAGGAAAAGGTATTAATATGTTAAAAAACAACAGTTTCATTTCTCGAATAGCAATGCCATAGTCACCATTACATCTTATGTTACAATTCTCACATACACATACTTTAATACACTTAATTTACTAGGTGGGCACAGTGGTGATCTTCTTTTTTGACGTATGTTCCTTGGTCATGATCTTGGCGTAACCACGGAGTGTCTTGACATTTATCATGATGCTTGGATCTTTGGTCACATTGAAAGGCGTGATTCGGTCATCCCTTTCATAATCTTCTGAAATATCTGACTTGTCCTCAATTCCCACAATATTTCTTTTCCCTGAGAGAACTATATGGCGTTTTGGCTCATTTGTTAAGTTGTTGTCATTTTTTCCTCTCTTTTGTTTTGACGACATGTCTTTCACATAGAAAACCTGATTCACATCAGCAGCAAGGGCGAATGGTTCACCTTTATAGCCAACATTGTTGAGGTCCACAGTTGTCATACCATAGTCTTTGTCAACAACTCCGCCCCGTACTCTTGACCCATTGGCACCGAAAACAAAGGGACTTTGAAATTAGGTGCGTAGTCTAGTTCCCAAATGTCCTCTATGCGGCCATAATATGTTTGTCTGCATCTCCATTCGGTTCGATGGCGTCTCACGCGAACCCCAATGTTTTTGGTTCGTGCTTTTTTTATCTTGGCCTAAGGTGTAAAATGTATTTCCATTTATCTCGTACCCTTTGTATGTCGGGATGTGCCATGATGGTTGCCTAGCCAACAAATATAGTTGCTCATCAATCGGTCATTGCCACGACATTCTTTTCTTAACCAATCACTGAAAGTGTCCATGTCTTGACGCATAAGCCAAGCTTCATTCTTCTCTCTGGAACTGGGATCTTAGAAAGTCCTTGTGTTTCTTGACATACGGCTCCACCACGGATGAGTTTTGAAGAACGTGTAGTGTGCTTTATTGAAACAATCGTCCCCGTGCCGATGTAGGTTTTCTTTCCAATCGTTCCCTTTCCGCTTAGTCTCCCCTCGTGTCGTGATTACTGGAACACCTATTGGGTCAAGTTCAGGAATGAATTCAACCACGAACTCAATTACCTCCTACGTTCCATAGCCCTCTGCGATGCTTCCTTCAGGCCGAGCACGCTTGGTGGACATATTTCTTCAGGACTCCCATAAACCTCTCGAAAGGGAAACATATTATGCAGGAACACAGGGACCAAGAATATTGATCTCCTTGACCGGATGAACTAGCGGGTGTGTCATGATATCAAAAAAGGATGGAGGGAACACTAACTCAAAGTCGACGGACATTGAACCACATCATTACGTAGAGCGGCAAGTTCCGATTAGTTGATTGCCTTCGAGAAATTGCGTTGAGGAATGCACATAAGCTTAACGGTGGCTAGACGTACATGTGGAGGTAGAATTCCTCTTAATGCAACTGGAAGCGATTGTGTCATAAGCACATGGCGGTCATGCGACTTTAAGTGCGAGAAATTTCTTCTCGGGCACATTTATTATACCTTTTATATTAGAGGAGAAGCCAGATGGAACCTTGATGCTTTGCTTAAGCATTCAAACATGATTTCTTTCTCTTCGTTGCTAAGAGTGTAGCTAGCAGGTCTTAAATATAGTCGACCATCATCATCTTCTCTCGGATGCGGGTTATCTCGTTCTTCCATGCGCTTTGCAAGTCTTGTCGTGCTTCAAGTGAATCCTTAGGCTTCCCATACACACCCATGAATCCTAGAAGGTTGACACAAAAGATTTTTTGTCAAGTGCATGACGTCGATTGCATTCACGGACCTCTAGGACTTGCCAATACGGTAGCTCCCAAAATATTGACTTCTTCTTCCACATGGGTGCATGACCCATTGCATCTTTTTGAACCGGTTGGCTGCCCTGTCCCTTACCAAAAATTACTTTCACATCCTTAACCATCTCAAATACATCTTCTCCGGTTACTTTGCGAGGCTTGAGTCGGTGGTCTGCCTTTCCTTTCCAATGCTTGCCTTTCTTTCGAACTGGTGATTCACGAAAAAGAAATCGACGATACCCAAGGTACACGACCTTTCGCATTTTTTCAAATATATACTATCAAGGTCATCAAAACGAGTGTGTGCATGCATTATATCCCTTGTTTGACTGCCTGAAAGATTACTTAAAAAGGCCAATCATTGATTGTCACAAACAACGATTAACTTTCGCGCAGTCGAAGTGTTCCTGTTTGTACTCATCCCACATACGAACACCTGTCTCGCTCCATAGAAGTAGAAGTTCTTCAATCAATGGCCTTAGATACACATCAATGTCATTGCCGGTTGCTTCGGCCCTTGGATGAGCACCGGCATCATAATGAACTTTAAACTTCATGCATAACCATGGAGGAAAGTTGTAGATACATAGAGTAACAGGCCAAGTGCTATGACTAGTGCTCTGGTCACCAAAAGGATTCATACCGTCCGTACTTAGAGCAAACCTCAAGTTTCTTGCATCTTTTGCAAACTCTGGAAACTCCCTATCTATTGCTCCACTGAGACCCATCGGCGGGGTGTCTCAACATGTTGTCTACCTTACGGTCTTCTTTATGCCACCGCAACAACTTTGCATGGTCCTTGTTTTACGAAAAGACGCGTTTGAGGCGAGGTATTATAGGAGCATACCACATAACCTTTGCGGGGGATTTTCTTTCTAGGACGTTCTTCCCCTTCAACATCGCCCGAGGTCATCTCGCTGATCTTATACCGTGATGCTTTACATACGGGGCATTGCTCTAAATTCTCGTAGTCCTTGCCACGGTATAGGATGCAGTCGTTAGGACATGCATGTATCTTCTGGATTTCTAATCCCAAAGGACAGACGACCTGTTTTGCTTCGTGCGTATTGGTGGGCAACTCATTAGGGTTCGGAAGCATCTTTTTTGGATCTTCAAGATGCTGCCCAAATGCCTTATCGGATACACCATTCTGTGCTTTCCATTTCAACAACTCCAATGTTGTACCCAATTTTTTTTTTTGCATCTTGAGCGGATGGGTATAGTAATTTCTTGTGATCTTCTAGCATGCGGTCAAACTTTGCCTTATCTTTTTCACTTTCACATTCTTTACGTTGCATCACGAATGGCATCGGCAAGAGCATCACCTTCACCGGGAGAACCTCCCCTCTTCTTGACTTCTCCCATTGCCATATCATCGAAGCCACCGAATTGAGCAATAAGGTCGTCGGGGCTTCGGTTGTTCTTGTTCTTCTTCACATTCGTCCATCAATATCCCCGTTTCTCCATGTTTGGTCCAACAAATATAGTTTGGCATGAAACCCGACTTCAGCAAATGTGAGTGAATAATTCTAGAGCTAGAATATTCCTTGAAATTCAGACACAAGGCACATGGGCAACGTATGAATCCATCACGTTTGTTTTCCTCGGCCACTCTTAAGAAATGATGCACACCATCAATGAATTCTTTGGAGCGGCGATCGGCATTGTACATCCAACCACGTGTCATTATCTGTATTCCAAAATAAAGTATGATAAGTTTCTATTTTTACTACAGAAAATAAAAAGTAATAAAGAACCTAAAACACCAAAGTTATCTATTTCTCTAAATAATCAAGAAACTTGGTACGCATACTAGTTATAATTAAATAATGAACTCTGTCACAAATTGCAAAAAAAAATATATTATAACCTTAAATTCTCGATTTCTATTTTTCCTAAACAAGCAAAACTAAATCACAACAAAGTTCTCTATTTTTCTAACTAATCAAGAGATGTGACATGCATAGATCGAAAAGCATAGATCGAAATCTATAAATATAAAAGCTATAATTATAGATTATTTCAATTAATTACATAAAAGCATAGATCGAAAAGCTACAACAAGAACTTTATACAAAAAGTATACCGTTTAATATGTTTATTTAGAGATCTACTCACTTAGAGTGTAAGAAAATAAGATTTTATATTTTATGATTTTCTATGATTTACTATAATATTTTTAAGATTTGGTCAAAATAAATAAAATAGACTAGCAACAAGTTTAAACTAAAGTATACTATAGTATATATTCACTGTATAGATTTACTCATATGGAGTCCAACAAAATTAGATTTTTTTGTTTTTGTCTTATGAACCTTTTGTGATTATGATTTTTCAAAAAAAAATCAGCATAAATAAAAAATAAAATATAAAACTATTGTTATTAACTCGGACACAAATTGCAAAAAAAATATATTATAACCTTAAATTCTCTATTTCTATTTTTGCTAAACAAGCAAAACTAAATCACAACAAAGTTCTTTATTTTTCTAACTAATCAAGAGATGTGACATGCATATACTTGTGTAAATAAACTAATAAACCTATAGCTAAAACTTAAGAAGATGAAGTTGGTAACCTCTAAACAAGTAAATGACGGCGTAGAAGTGAAGAAATGAATCAATAGCCGGAGATTGGAGCACAAATCAATCAAGAACACATGAAGAACTTGAACAACATGAAGAACAAGGAAGGAAGAGTGAGCTCGGGCAGCTCGGCCAGGGGAGGAAGAAGGGTTCAAATACGGGGGGGGATTTAATCCCGGTCCCTAACACCAACCGGGACTAAAGGTCCACCTTTAGTCCCGGTTGAAGCCACGGACCGGGTGAAAACCTTTAGTCCCGGTTGGTGTTACCAACCGGGACTAAAGGTGGACCTTTAGCCCCGGTTGGTAACACCAACCGGGACTAAAAGTCCACCGCAGTTGCCTGACACCATAGCCGTTGGGGCAGGGGACTTTTAGTCCCGGTTGGGGACACCAACCGGGGCTAATGGTCTTTTTAGTCCCGGGCGCATTTTGGGCGGGAGCTAATGTTGATTTTGGCCAAGTCACCAAAGGCCTGTTCTGTAGTAGTGGGTGTCACTAGCCGGATCGGAAGAAATAAATAAGCCTAGTACGTTAGGCCTTGTAGCACATACTAGTAGCTTTGAAGAAGAAGAATGGACATCCCACTCACCAGCTCGGCAAGATATCGCAGCTGTACCACCAGCTCGATCGGCAGCACGCAGGCAGCTTCCTGCAGCGCGCGTGCAGTACGTGCAACCAATGGAAGGAACAAAAACCATGGTCGTTTGACGATCACATGACAAGAGGCCGGGCCGGGCCGGGAAAACAACAAGCTCACCAATGTGTGTAGTGAGTGCACGGAGAAGAGAAAATTAATTAAAGGTGGGTGTCGTGACAGCTGCTTTTTATTTCATAAAACTCGATCGGTGAGGATAGACGGTCTCCAATGTTACATGGTGATATCGTCGTTGCCCATGTAAAAACTATCATAAAACTCGATCAGTGAGTGTAGACTGTCCCTAGTGTTACACGGTGATACTGCTGTATGCCCATATAAAAACTATAACACCGTTGCCCATGTAAAAACTATCATAAAACTCGATCACTGAGTGTAGACTGTCCCTAATGTTACATGGTGATACTGTTGCCCATATAAAAACTATAACAGATTTTAGATCTATGTATTAACTCGGGATAAGTGATGAGGATTTTTTACGACATACTCCCTCCGTCCCATGGAGTTTGTCGTTGGAAAACCGTGCCCCCCTCACAAATACGTTTCCCGGGCGACGTTCTCAATGGGACGGAGGGAGTATGGAGATGAGGAGTCGAACTCCCACATGAGATTTTCCACTACCTGCAGGAGATCACCAACTGCGCTACCGCATTGGACGAAAAAGAAAAAAAACTGAATTAAATTGGTCACGAAGAATGAAGACGCGCTCATCATTATCAAATCATTGAAGGATCGGATCGAGCGGTGTGCGCGTGCGTGCTGTCGCTTTATCACTTGTGGCCATCAACGCCACGCCAGGGCTGGTTGATCACGCTACGACTACGAGTACATGTACATTATATACCATTACCATCTGCACGGATGGATGGACATGGACACAGCAGGTATCATGGTCACGGCGGTAGGGGTGCCGTTCCCATCGGAAATCCAGCCACTTATGTCCTTAAATACCCGGCGAAAATTGTACCACCCGTCTCAAAAAGATGCAATAAATAAGTTCCCCCCAAAAAATGATGCAATACCGTTGTGGTTAGACGAGTCAAACTTTTTATAAGTTTAACAAAATTATAGAAATTATTACCTAATTTAATGATTTTGACATCGTAAATATTAGCATGTTTTTATATAGCTTTACTACTCAAACTTAAAACTGTTTGACTCGTTAGAAAATAAGAATTGTATCCCTTAAGCATGGTCGTCGGTAGTCCCAAATATAGCTAGCTAGTTGTGCCTTGTGCATCACCGAATCAGTGAATATACGTACTAGCTACTTCTAATTAACTACACGCTGGTCGATGGATCGCCTGTCTATCGTACGTACGTGGATGATTAATAAGCCAGCAATGCGATGCGATGCGAGCTGCGTGTAGCGATCACACATTGAATTGGAAAGGTGGCCAGGGAGCTTCCAATCATGAATGAATGATGAAATTGGTGCATTAGGCCGGGGAGTACGGTATTGCATGATTGGGATTATCCCTCCCATCCACTCGTGTGAGTGTGACAGCAGGCCAGGGACGGACGACGCTGATCTCTCGCGTCTGGCCTAACCTTCTACCGTACCGGTACTGCTAGCAACTGTACCTATAGTTGGCTAGGGCTGTATAGCTAACTCACTAGTACACCCCTTCGGACACTGACGCTGGGTTTCTTATATAAGGCCTCGTTAACTTCGTAAATGTTAGAAAAAGTTGCAACTGTAGCATTTCGTTTGTATTTGGTAAATATTGTCCAATCGTGGCCCAACTAGGCTTAAAAGATTCGTCTCGTGATTTACAACAAAACTGTATAATTAGTTATTTTTTTACTAACATTTAATGCTCCATATATGCGGGTAAAAATTGATGTGATGGAGAGAGAGAGTGAAAAAAACTTGT
This sequence comes from Chrysopogon serrulatus, assembly GCA_015844335.1. NCBI lineage: Eukaryota > Viridiplantae > Streptophyta > Magnoliopsida > Poales > Poaceae > Chrysopogon > Chrysopogon serrulatus. Next base: position 110,621 of record JADLZL010001757.1, on the reverse strand, counting down.
AACTTGCAAGGGAAGTGAACAAGGCCTAAGTCCAAGAGCTAGTGTCTCGTCCAAAATTATTGAGACATCTATTAATATTTTCTTCTGTCCGAAAGCTTCGCTCATTAAGATAAGAGATGCAAAAAAAAAATTATATATATAAAAATATACAATAATATTAATATTTTCTTTTGTTCGAAAGCTTGGCTCATTGAGACATCTATTAATAGCAGTTTTATTGACATACCGTTTTCTCTCTTCTTACAAAATGAACTGAAAGTCTGCAAAAACCATGTCTTATGGTTTCTATGGCTCCGGCTCTTCCGGTAGAGCACGGAGCAAGAGATAGAGGAAGCCGTGCAAAACATGGCTTAATATAATTCTAATGGCTTAATATACTCCATCGCATCGATCGATGGTGCATGTTAAGATGCTTAAATTGACCACATGCTGGATTTCTAGTTCTATTAATTTAGTGAATGAAGCTCGGCTACCTAGCTACCTTTTCCAAGGATAATGGAGAAAAGACTACGAAGACTACGATCGAAGCTGAAGAAGAGATCTTATCTACGCAATGGAGGTAGGCAGATAGTTGTGTCGTTCCAAGGAGCTACTCGTGTTAGAATCTCCATCACACAAGCAGATGCATGTACGTGGACTCAGACAACTCTCAGTGTGTTGATATGAATTGTCAAGACTACTTTAATCTGATAGTAGTACTACCACCTTGAGCTTATCTGGATAGTAATACTGTTCCCTAACAACTTTATTAGCACTATATATGCATGCACCACACCATAACAAAGTCAGGGCAGCATCAAGATTTTCAGATCCTGATGAGTTCCTGCGCCGACGACCTATATATATTAACATCCATGGATACTACCCTGTCTTCTTAAGAAGAGCACATTTCAGATTTTATACGATTTCATGGGCTACTAGCCTACTTGCATCCCTAAATACGATACCTGGCCAGCAGTTTTTCGATATTGGTCAATCCTAACTATTATTACTAACTATCCCACAAAGAATGTCATTCTCACTTCTCAAGAAGTCAATTATTTTTTAACTTTGACTCATTAAATATAAAAAAATATTATTATTTATAATACATAATTAGTAGCATTAGATAAATCACAAAATATATATTTCATAATTAATTTATTTAATGCTATATATATTGCTAATATTTTTCTATAAAATTAGTCAAATTGGCACGCAACCCATAATGTCATTTTTTTGGTGGAGGGAGTATTTTATACACGCCAAGATCCGGATAATAATAATATGCATGTATGTCAAGAGTTAGTACCCATGATGGTGATGGCATGTAACCTCACATCACGAGAGTAATGTATCACGAAGGGCGGCATGTTGGGATCTAAAGAAACACCACCCACTCTACCTTCGTTTGTGGTATATGCCGTGTGTTCATATTTTCAACCAAAAATATATGCATTCCATCGAAAGGACGTGGTTTTCTTGATGGCGTGGCTCACTAACGATGGTAATAAACCCTTTTCAAATAGCAGATATACAATCCAATTAAACCTTAAATGTTTTCACTATTGATATATACATGAAAAACCATGTATATGATGCATGAAACATGTCAATTGTGAAGTGTTCTTTTTATTTTTATTATTGAGCCTGGAAATATTCTCTAAATCTAAAATAGTGCAAACTCTACTAACAGTTCAAGACAAAAGGTAGTGTCCATATATCTAAGCACAAGTTGTATTTTAACTGAGTACTGGCTATATATACGTTATTTCATATATATCATCTTAAGTTACTCCGTAGCCAACCAATATAATACTCCCTTCAGATTGGTAAAAGAAGTTTTGGATAAGATTTAAGTCAAACATTGGAAATATAAATCATAAATAAATTTTAATTTGTTGAGTTTGAAAATATGAAAACCATACGAAAAAAGATTTGTCTAGAAAAATAATTTAATAAAAATATACATGTATCACTTCTCAATATAAATATTTTAATAAAAATAAGATGTCAAAGTTATGCTTTGAAGACCATGTCATTGTCCAGAAAAATTCTAAATTTTGATGTCACTGCTGGGACGGTGCGATTACCGACGGAAAAATAGAAAATACCGATAGGGAAATTAAAAATCGTTAGCGAATAACCACTAGGGATAGAGCAACAGAAAAAATCTAAAATGTCTAGTGGTGCACCGTTAGAGTAATTGTTTTTAATTTTTCTATCAGTTATTTTACTTATGCACTGACAATAAAAATATAAACCGTCAGGGCAATAGTACTACCTTTGTCTGTGACAACCGACCAAAAAAAGATATCGACAACTCGGCAGGTAAATGGTTTTTCTTGACGGTGTTATACTGACAAAATAAAAGGACTATTCTCCTGTCGGACCGTGCACCCCCTGTCGGACAGTGCACCAAAAAAAAAAAGATATATTTCCCTATCGGTTTTGGTTTTCCCTGTTGACGTCGGAAGATGTAATTTCGTGCCACTGATAATTTCCCTGAGGTTGATGAACCATCAGAAGAATTGTTTTCCATGTCAGTGTCAAACTGCCAGAAAATTACCCTGACGGTTTATGCAATAACCATAAAAAATTCAAAAAATTCACGTTTCCAATAGTGTGTAGCGAATATTAATTGTAGCATGTTTATATCAACTTATTATATTTGCTCGTCAACATGATATATAGATCGACAGTATACCACATATATGCCAAATACATATGGTAAACATGCATGCGTGACAGATGCAAGCTCCTGCGATAATATAATAGCAAGGTAAATGCCTACTATATTGCTTGGGGCTCCACACACTACTGGAAACTGGTTCTTTGCCGAGGGCCTAAAGCCCTCGGCAAAGGCCCAAAAACCTCGGCAAAGGCTTTGCCGAGGGTGGCCCCCTCAAAAGCTCTCGGGGGAAATTTTCAGGCGGCAAAGACGGTCTTTGCCGAGGGCCAATCATCGGGCACTCGGCAAAGCCTTTGCCGAGGGCCGGGACGGCACTCGGCAAAGAAAAGCACCCGTCACGGTGCCGTTTGGGATGGACGGAGTCTTTGCCGAGGGCCGGCCCTCGGCAAAGAATTTTTTAAATAAAAACGAATTTTCTTTGCCGAGGGCCGGCCCCGGCAAAGACAATTTGTTTTTTTTTAAAAATCTTTGCCGAGGGCCGGCCCTCGGCAAAGAAATTTTCAGATATTTTGGGAGAAATCTTTGCCGAGGGCCGGGGAGGCCGCGGGGAGCGGCGTCGGGCGCATCGCGGCCCGGCGGCGCTTCTGGCGCGGCCGGCGCGGCCGTGGTGTAATGTAACCGACCAATTTATAAAAGCATAAGTGAAAAAATCACTCGCTAAGCAAGCAATTGTCACACTTAAGCCGTTATAAACCCGGTAGTCCGGAAATCTCGAAGGATTTCAAACCAAACATCGTCAACCAAGATCGTGCGGGTTTAGCGTCACCATTCGCATGTTACAACATTCCACAAATAGTTAACAACATCAGAGTGCGGAAAATAAAGTTATTACAAACCGAGTCTTCAAATTCAAATAGCGGAAATAAAGTAGTTTTAGAAGCTCAACCCAACTCACACATTTCAGATAAATAAAGTGCCAGGCCACAGTCTATCCATCAAAAGCAGTTGGGGAGAATATTAAGAGTAACCTTGCCCAAGGCCTTCTAGTCCACTGGGAAAAGACAGGTCTCGCAATACCCGTGGTAGGTATGCCCGTCTGCACAAACAACAAGCGGGAAAAACCCTGAGTACTAGAAGGTACTCAGCTAGACTTACCCGACTGACTCAAAAGTAAAAAGACTCCAGGAAGAATTGATAGGCTTTATCGGAGGTAGCTCGACTCATTTGCATAAAAGCGGTAGTAACATTTAAAGTGATAGCTCGAATTAATCATCCCTATTTATGCTAGGTGAGCAGCTATACTATTCGTCAATGTAGTATATTAATCATGATTAAGCAAGCAAGTAGTATCTATAATCATATACATCGCCTTAACCCATCATCATCATTAACCACATTCCATAATCATTACTACGATGGTGCGCTCAAGTCAAGTGTTCACCGTCGGGGAACGATGGCGATTCGAATCGATTACTACCGAGCTCGGGGGGTATTCCTCATGCAAACCACACTCACCCGCTAAAGTGAGCTACAGGTCACCATGGCACGTATCCAGGAAGACAAGCACGCGGACTCGCATGGAACCACCGTACCCGGGGACCGCCCGACTGCCTTAGCCAGCCATGCTGGACCTCGGACTTACTCTTCGCGCCCCCGTGGTCCCCCATCCATCTCCAATACGGTGCGAACGGTCGAGAACCGGCCCGGATAGTGTTGGGCTTCGCGGTCGGAACGACTTATCCGGCCAGCTAAACATGAGGCATGCGTTCAACATGACTTGCGGTACAACAACGGTACGGTCCTTAATCGACACAGACGGAATCACTATGGTCCAACAACCCCACAAGACTCCGTCCGGTCTCCAATTATCAACCATAGCCATTAACCAGATGATATCAACATAAGCTTTTCCATCAATCGTGGGTAACCACCTATCTCGCGGATGACAGGAAATCACCCGACTTCTACCGTCTAAGCAAGCTAAGCAATTTACTCGCCCTAGACTAGCAGGGTGTATCAAGGTGGGATAATCAATGGTAAAGCAAGGATATAATGCAGCAACGGTGTCACACAACTCCTATACTTAATGCAACAATCATAAAGCATAATTAGACTGCTAAAAAGCATAGGTAAGTAAATGCTCCGGTGCTTGCCTTGCACAAAGTCGATGCTTGCGGTGGTCCAGGCACTCCGGAAGCTCCTCCTCTTCTCCTTCCTCTTGCGGCACTTCTTGCTGCGGTTCCTCGGGGCGATTCTCCTCGATCTCCGAATAAGGGAGGTCCTCTTTATGAACTTGTATGATGCGATGCACGTGCATAAGTATCATGAATGCACAACGCATGATGATCATGGATGAAGATGATTAATAAATTATTTGACAGTAGGTGCATATCTCCTCTCTACTACAACTTAACTCATTTTACTGAGTATGTGCATACCTCTTCTCTAAACACTTAGAGAAGTGCATAAAGAAGAGTGGTGTGGCTCGGCATACACACATACTCACAATACATAAATAAGAGAAGTACTACTACTCATAACCAGATATCACATTTCAGTTGTGGTACTTCAATGCATGACCAGCAAGCATAACTTAATTGAAAATGCACAAGAATTGATATAAAAGTCATTAAATCGTTTAATCCAATTACTTATCATTTCATGTGAATATATAGGCTTGAACTGTGACCTCTGTCTAGACAATTCATAAAATTCTACAAAAATTACAGGAGCTACTTCATGCCATAACAAGACCATGATAAAATTTGCATCACATTTTATCCAGTATAACAGCCTACACAAAAACATGAAGCAACAGGCCAGAAATACACATTACACAACTTTGCACTATGAAAAGTGTTAAACAACAGATTTCATATTTTTATCTATAACTACTTAGCATAAGAACAGTCATCAAAAATTACCAAGGCCTAACTCCACATATTTTATTTATTAAAAATCATACAAGAATCAGCCTAGAAATTAAATTAAATCATATTCCAATATTTTTGTACAGTAACTGCATGCCATATATTTTTTCTCAGAAACTATATCACATAACAAGTCTAGCAAAACAGGAATTACATTTTTCAGAGCAATATTTTATTTATTGTGCATTTACTCAGTTTTCAGCTATTTCAAGAATTAAATAAATCTACACAGAAAATGTTCACCAAAAATACATCTCATAATTTTACATGATAGATCTACTCAATAGAAGACTAACAAAACAAGAATCATCAAATTTGGAGTTCATTTGCACCAGCTACAAAATTTGAAAACATTTAAATCATTTTCCTAAAATCAATAAAAAAGAAAGGGCTGAGCCACTGGGCCTGCGTGGAACCGGTCCAGTGGACCGCGTGCCGCTGCCAGGCGGGACCGGGTCAGCCGACCCCACCGGTCGGCCCGGCGAGGCGCCGGCCGTTGACCCGGCCGGTGCCGTGCCGGCGGTGGCCGGCCGGGAGGGCATCGGCGTGCTCCCCTCTACGAGCCGCACCCGTGACGGTGTTGGTTCTTGTGGTGGTGGCCGAATCGTGCCGGCGGCGGCGGCGGCGCGGCGGCGGCCGCATGTCACCGCCCGGTGGCTATTCCGGCGATGGCAAAGGCAAAACGGGCGCTAGCTAGCACCCGCCAAACCCTAAGCGGCGCTTCTACACGTGGCGTGGGCGTGATTCGCCCACGCAGGGTGGCCGGCCGCGTGCATGGCGCGCACGGGCGAGCGGAAAAACTCGGCGAGCGACGGCCGCAACCGCTAGGCGCGCATTGTCCGAATAAAGCGCGCGGCGGTCCATTCAGCGTGGCGGGCGATCGCGTATGCCGCTGTGTGCAAAGGAGGCGATGGAAACCTGGCCCGCCGCGTGGAATAAAGGCGACCGATGAGCTATTCCAGCGGCCGTGAAAGGTGGCCGGCATTGGCCCTTACCGAGGCAATGCGGCGGTGGCGGTCGGCGAAGGTGGAGCAAGGCGAGCGAAGCCGGCGCTCGTCGGCGTGCAGCCAGCGTGCTCAGCGACTACAAGCTGCTGGCCCGGAAATGCGGTGTTGCCTGGTGAGCGCGAGGGCGAGCGAGCGAGCGAGAGCGAAGGCGGCGAAGCGAAAGGAAAAATGGAATGCCGGCGCATTCCACCAGTATGGCGGATGCGTCATTGATGCGGCGCCGGTGGGACCCGACGCCGCGGCACGCCGCCACTTGGCACGCAGCGCGCGGCGGCGGCGGCGCCACGCGTGCCACGCGTCGTCGTGCGCTTCGTGGCCGTCGGCCACGCCGGGCGCTGGGCCTTGGGCGCTACGGAGGCGCGGTGAAGTGGACCGCGGGCCGAGTGGGCCGGATTCGGCTTTCGGTGGCCGTGGTCTTTTTTTTTTTTTTTTTTTTTTAAATTTAAATCTGAAACAAAAGGTCCCTTTTGACAAATTTGCAACCAATTTCAAGAGATGCTCCAAAAATAAAAGTTGTAGATCTTTTTAGAAATGAACAACTTTCATTTAAGGCTCATCTCAAAATTCTAAATAAATTTTGAATACAAATTCATTTTGAATTTTTGGGCAAAAAGGGAGATTTCCAATTCATTTTCTTTTTGCTCCAAAATGCACCAAATCTTTTGCAATAAATTTTATTAAAACTTTTCAAATTGCTGGGCAAGTGAATCTAAACTTGATCAAGTTGTTTGCAAGGCAATTAATTAACTATTTAACAAGCACAATTAAGCAATAAAAATTAAAGAGCAAAACACATGAAATGACAAGATGCAAGGCTAGGGTTTTGACTTGATGCTTATGCCATGCTTGATGAAGGATTAAGTTAATTAATTGTGGCCTAATGCAAGCTTAACACCGAGGTGTTACAGCCCTACCCCCTTAAAGAAATCTCGTCCCGAGATTTGGGTTTACTAACCAGTTTTTATGGAATTCGGGATAAACTTCTTTCAGGTAATCCTCAGTTTCCCATGATGCATCTCTATCATCATGGTAGCTCCACACGACCTTGTATGTGCGCACAAGTCGATTCGGGTAACTCTCTCTTTGCTATCAACAATTACGACAGGGCTCTTCTTTGTATACTAGATCACCGTTAACTTCAAATCTTGCTCATCGATTCTTTCTTCAGGCACACGCAAACACTTCTTCAGTTGAGAGACGTGAAAGACCGGAAAGATAGAACTCATTGACTCTGGTAACTGTAATTTGTAAGCAACTTCACCTCTTCTTTCAATAATCTTGTATGGACCTACATATCTTGGTGCAAGCTTCCTTTTGGCTCCAAACCTCTGTGTACCCTTCTTTGGTGAAACTCTAAGATAGACATAGTCACCAACTTCGAATGTCGAGGGTCTTCTTCTATTGTCGGCATAACTCTTACATCGGGATTGCGCAGCTTTCATGTGCTCTTGGATAATCCGAACTTTCTCTTCACTTCGGGAACAAAGTCAATACCATAGTATCTTCTTTCTCCCGCTTCGACCCAATTCAACGGAGTTCTACACTTTCTGCCATATAAAGCTTCAAACGGTGCCATCTTGATACTCTCTTGATAACTATTGTTGTAGGAAAACTCAGCCAGAGGTAACCATGACTCCCATGATCCCTTAGCAGATAGCACACAAGCTCTCAACATATCTTCAAGAACTTGATTAAGCCTTTCAGTCTGACCCGAAGTTTGAGGATGATAAGCAGTGCTGTGTAGCAACTCGGTACCCATTCCTTCATGCAAACGTTCCCAAAAGTGAGCAGTGAACTGTGATCCTCGATCAGATACAATGGTCTTAGGAACTCCATGCAAACGAACAATCTCAGAGAGGTAGAGATCAGCATAATGAGGTGGTCTGTAAGTGGTCTTGACAGGTAAGAAGTGAGCTGACTTGGTTAACCGATCGATGATCACCCAGATCGAATCATTCCCTTTTTGTGTGGTTGGCAAACCCGTGATGAAATCCATACTAATATCATCCCACTTCCAAGCAGGAACTGGCAACGGATTCAGTAAACCTGCCGGCTTCATGTGAATAGCCTTGACACGACAACAAGTATCGCATCGAGCCACATAGGCTGCTATCTCTTTCTTCATCTTGGTCCACCAATATCGAGGTCTCAGATCATGATACATCTTGTTGCTTCCAGGGTGAATGGATAGCTTGGAAAGATGAGCTTCATCCATCATCCTATTCTTGAGTTCTCGATCCTTCGATGCGACAAGGCGATCGTCGAACCAAAGCACACCATCGTCATCCAAGCGAAAGTGCGGAATTGGTGCATTCTTCATTCTCTCTTTGAGGTGATAAATACCGAGGATCGGCCTTTTGACCTTCAATGATCTGTTGGTCAAGGGAACATCGGACTTGGATATCATGCAAAACTGCAGGATGCATCAGATCGAACTTCTCTTCTATTAGTGGCTGCACAACATGATGATGTGACTTACGACTCAGAGCATCGGCAACTACATTGGCTTTCCCCGGGTGATAGTGCCTTTGTCAAGTCATAGTCCTTGATCAACTCTAACCATCTTCGCTGCCTCATGTTAAGTTCGGGTTGGGTAAAGATGTACTTGAGACTCTTGTGATCGGTGTATATGTGGCACACATTTCCCAACAGATAGTGCCTCCGGATCTTTAAGGCATGCACAAGCTGCAGCTAACTCAAGATCATGCGTGGGATAGTTGACTTCATGCTTTCTCAACCGGCGTGAAGCATAAGCAATCACTGCCTTCTTGCATCGACACAACCTAAACCAGTCTTCGATGCATCACGGTACACATCAAATGGCTTCTCGATGTCGGTGGTACGTGCCAAGACGGGAGCGATGGTTAGCAACTCTCGCGGGTGCGGAAAAGTCGCCTCACATGCCTCTGTCCGCACAAACTTATGCTCTTTTACAGCAGACTTGTCATTGGCTTGGCAATCTTAGAGAAATCGGAATGAAACGGCGATAATACCCCCGCCATTCCAAGAAAACTCCGAACTTCATGCACGAGGCGTGGGTGGTTGCCAATCCATGACCTCTTGTACCTTTGACGGGTTGACTAATATGCCATTTTCAGAAATGATATGGCCAAGGAAGGCAACTTCCTTTAACCAAAACTCACATTTGCTGAACTTGGCATACAACTTATGCTCTCTTAGTCTGGTAAGTGCAACTCTCAAATGCTTGGCGTGTTCTTCCTCATTTGCGAGTAGATCGAGAATGTCATCCGTAAATACGATCACGAACTTATCCAACTTCGGGCATAAAGACTGAATTCATAAGATACATAAAGTATGCGGGGAGCATTTGTTAAGCCGAAGGACATAACAAGATACTCGTACAACCCGTATCTAGTAACGAAAGCAGTCTTATGTATATCTTCGGGACGAATCCTGATCTGATGATACCCTGATCTCAAGTCAATCTTGGAAAACACTTTAGCTTTAGACAACTGATCAAACAGAATATCAATTCTCGGCAGAGGATACTTGTTCTTGATTGTGACCGCATTGAGTGGTCGATAATCAACACATAGCCCTGAGAGTGATCTTTCTTCTTCACAAACAAGGCTTTGGACAACCCCATTCAGAAGTACTTGGCCCGATAAAACCCAACTTCTTCAACTCATACAACTGTTTCTTCAACTCGCTAACTCATTGGGAGGCATACGATACGGTCTCTTCTTACATTGGAGCTGTACCGGGCACTAGATCAATAGCAAACTCGATATCTCTTTTCGGAGGTAACCCGGGCAAATCTTCGGGAAAGACATCGGGAAACTCACATACTACCGAATCTCGGCTAGAGAAGAAGCTCGAATAGCATAGGTCAACTTGGTCATGTCTGCAACTTCGAGGCAATAACACTTGGAAAGTGTCTTGGCCCGAAGGATCCGTGAGGGTAATTGTTCTATTCCCAAAGATCAATCACAACTTGTTTATCTTTCATCCAATCCATTCCCAAGATCACATCCATAGTTAACCCGGGGTAAAACTACCAAATTAACTCTATATGCTTTATCTCCAATTTCAAAAATTGCATCTTTGAAGCATCGATTAGATAGGACATCAGCACCGGGAGAGTGATGCGGTACCCATAATCTAATTGCTTAAGTTCTAACTCATGTGATCGTGCATATGATTGACTCATAAATGAATGCGATGATCCGTAATCAAATAAAACAAGCTGCAGGATGCTTATTGACAAGGAACGCATTACCAGGTGGAGTTTCTCCATCGGGAATCTCATTAATAGAGGTGTGATGAGCACGGGCTTGATAGGTCGTGCGCTTCTTCGGGTATGGACAATACTTGGCGAAGTGGCCAGGTTGATTGCGGTTGAAACACGGCCCTCTCACGGCGGTGCATTAGCGATAGGACCACCGGTCCTAGCTTGAGCTTGAGGTGCGGGTGGGCGATAGCCCCTCGATTCTTCGGAGGTGGTGGAGCATTTCTCTTTGGAGCAAAAGCGGAACCTTGAGTTCTCGAATGGGGGGCGGTACTGGCGGCGGTTAGGCATTGGGGGTCGGAACTGGGAAGATCCTCCCTCGAAGCTTCTCTTTGCGATTCTTGGAAGCGAAGATGCGGTTTATTATTATTCTCTTGAGTCAAGCGTCGGCCGATGAACTCATTGAATGTAGCCCTCGAACCGATACCCATGGTTTTAGCCATCTTTGTATTGAGACCTCTTTTGAAACTTTCTATCTTCTTCTCTTCGGTGTCCACATATGCCGGAGCATAACGGGACAGATTGTTGAACTCTTGCGCATATTCAGTCATGCTCTTATTGCCTTGAGTGAGCTTCATGAATTCGAGATACCTTCATAGCCATCAAACCCGGTGGAACATAAGTATGCTTGCGGAAGATCCGAGTGAACCTGCGCCCGTGATGGGAGCATTCGGCGGAAAAAAAAGTGGTGCGTTGGTGGGACCACCAAATTCCCGCCGGCCCCTGCGATTGATGTGCCCCATACTCAACCTTCGATGACTTCGGTCATACGGAGCAAGGCGAAACTTGTCTTCCATCGTGTTGATCCACTCGAGAGCCTCGAGTGGTTCCTTAGCTTGCAAGAACTTTGGCGGATCGGTATCCAAGAAGTCCTTGAAAGTGCTATCTTGGTTGGCGGGATTCGGTCACGGTGGCCCCCGCGATCGGTGTTCGCGGCAATGTCACGCATCATACGGCCTCCATGTTGCGCTGACGCCAAGGAACTGTTGAAACAGGTTGCTCGGCGGTCAATGGTGGAGGAGGTGGTGGTGGCAGATCTGTCCTGGGGTTTGCCCCATTACCCCCATTGCCTCCGTTACCATTCCCATCATTTCCATTGCCTCCATTGCCCTGGCCGGAACCATCTCCAACCGAGAGAGCCACTAGCGGTGCGGCGAGTATCAACCATCCGCATATTTCAGCATCAAGTAATTATTAGGTGATGTTACAACATTGTAAGCGAATGTAATAATCATGCCAATGAATTATTGGAAGAAAATGAATTCATTCATCAATACACGTGCATAAAGATTCATTTCCACAATCCATAACATCACTAATCATATTCTTGAACAAAGCGTCATCCGAGGCATACAACATCCAAAATTGCCAAACATACATACACCGGGACTTTAGGGCGTTCAAGTAGCACCACAACTCGGGACATCCAACACACGCATGAGTCACATCTCATAATGTTACATGCCAACAACATCAAAAGAACTAAAGCGTAACTACGACTAGCGATGGAACTACTAGCCTACTCGTGCTCACTACCAACGTCGGACTCGGCACGTCGAGAACAACGCCGTCGCCGGGTGCGGTAGCAGTGCAGGTGGAAGGTCGGCGTCCTCCTCGCCTCCATCGGGGTTGATAACTCCCGGCTCCATCTCGGCTGCTCCAGGACCATGGTGACCATGAACACAGTTGTATGCAGGACGTGGTAGTCCTCGTGCAAGCGGTCAATGTATTTGCTCGCGGTCAAAGAGCCGGTGCCCCGGTGATGAGCATCGTTAGGGCTTCATTCCTCTCGGTGACCAACTGGGCCATCATCCTGTCGGCATTCCTCTCAGTGCTTTGCTCGTAGCGTGCAATACGTGCACGCAGGCGTGTTCTCCCTGTTGGCCTCCCTCAGTGCGCCTCGGCTTCATCCCTAATCTGGTTCCTATACTTGCCTCGGCTCCCGGACTTGTTTCGTATGCTCCTTCTTCATTTTTTTTCTCATTCTCCCACATAGCCTTGTTCCGATCCACCGAGCTTGTACATGGTAGTTTCAGGTAGCATCGTATGCCCCGCATCGGTGCAAACATAGTGCTCATGGCTGCGTTGTCACTACCATCAATCTCATCCACTCCTGTGGCCAACGTGCTCGGCTAGGGGACTGCTCCCAAACAAAGGTCCGCAGGGTCATCCTTGGGAAAAGTTCCGCCAAAGCCTGTGCTAGGCTCGGGGAAAACGCTCCATGATCCGGCGAAGGACACGGAAAGCGGCCCGCCGGCCCCATCTGGCGGTGACAAGAATGGCGCGAACACGCCACCCGTACCACTCGGAATCCGGGTGGAGGGAGGAACGGTGATCTCCACGGCGACCAAGTCGTCACCACGAGGCGGCTCCTCGGTGACCCAGGGAGTATACGGGTCGCTGCTCCTCCGTATATCCTGCGTGAGCGAGCACTCTCAAAGGAGCGTGGGCATGCCAAACTCTTCCAGAAGTGACTCTCCCGGATCACCGTGCGTGGTGCAAGCTGTCCACGTGGCACACGCCCTCCAGTGGACTTGCGAGCTGTCTGCTTGGTGCGAGCCATCTGTCAGAAATTTATCCCGGTGAGACAAGTTATTAATTATCCAATTTTAATCAGCAGCAATAAATTACGTAGAAGAGGAGGGTAAATGTCATGACATGAGATGAACAAACATGATGTATGCACGTATCTTACGTTCTCACAAACCTAGCAAAAAAATAATTCTAACGGATATACGGTGGCATACAACGTTCTCTCATAGCGTATAACTAGTCGTTTCTACACCTAAGCCCAAGTATGTACCTGCAGAAAAAATCCATTGCAGCCCATCCCAACGGTATGAATAAATGCATTGCGTAAAAGTAAAGATTAAGCACTCACACGCACGTGCATTCCCCGAATACACGCACATGTAGTACAACTACCCGATCCTCGTCCAATGACGGCATCGTCGATTAATAGACGGCACAACCCACAATTAAACACCTTGGTAAGTACATGGTTTTGACATGTACATACTTCCGGTATCACACTAGCACTCCCTAGATTGCCGGTTGGACAACCATGCTCTCACAACTCCCACTTACCGAAGCGTAGAGGCAAATTGAACCATACATTACCACTCAAGCGAATGGCACCCATACAATTACCTTGCCGCATGGGCAACAAAGAAAATAAAATATGATGCAAGCCCCCAAGTTAGTACTTAATTAGCCACCTAGAGTCCTTATTTGGGCATAAAGGATATGACCACCGGCACACTCTTAGTTTTGCAAACGAATTTTCTCAAAAGACTTATAGATCAATAAGTTGAAATCCGTTTTGAAAACAAATTCTTTTGTTTTAAATAGACATGTGAACAAGTAATCGCTAAACCTTGCTCGATGCCACCGGTAATGTAACCGACCAATTTATAAAAGCATAAGTGAAAAAAATTACTCGCTAAGCAAGCAATTGTCACACTTAAGCCGTTATAAACCCTTAGTCCGAAAATCTCGAAGGATTTCAAACCAAACATCGTCAACCAAGATCGTACGGGTTTAGCGTCACCATTCGCATGTTACAACATTCCACAAATAGTTAACAACATCGAGTGCGGAAAATAAAGTTATTACAAACCGAGTCTTCAAATTCAAATAGCGGAAATAAAGTAGTTTTAGAAGCTCAACCCAACTCACACATTTCGGATAAATAAAGTGCCGAGCCCACGCTATCCATCAAAAAAGCGGTTGGGGGAGAATATTAAGAGTAACCTTGCCCAAGGCCTTCTAGTCCATTTGGGAAAAGACAGTCTCGCAATACCCGTGGTAGGTATGCCCGTCTGCACAAACAACAAGCGGGAAAAACCCCGAGTACGAGAAGGTACTCGGCTAGACTTACCCGACCGACTCAAAAGTAAAAGACTCAAGGAGGAATGATAGGCTTTATCGGGAGGTAGCTCGACTCATTTGCATAAAAGCGGTAGTAACATTTAAAGTGATAGCTCAGCTTAATCATCCCTATTTATGCTAGGTGAGCAGCTATACTATTCGTCAATGTAGTATATTAATCATGATTAAGCAAGCAAGTAGTATCTATAATCATATACATCGCCTTAACCCATCATCATCATTAACCACATTCCATAATCATTACTACGATGGTGCAGCTCAAGTCAAGTGTTCACTTTGTCCCAGAACGATGGCGATTCGAATCGATTACTCACCGAGCTCGGGGGGTATTCCTCATGCAAACCACACTCACCCGCTAAAAGTGAGCTCTGGTCACCATGGCACGTATCCCGGGAAGACAAGCACGCGGACTCGCATGGAACCACCGTACCCGGGGGACCGCCTCGACGCTTTAGCCATCTTTGGACCTCGGACTTACTCTTCGCGCCCCGTGGTCCCCCATCCATCTCCAATACGGTGCGACGGTCGAGAACCGGCCCGGATAGTGTTGGGCTTCATGGTCGGAACGACTTATCCGGCCAGCTAAACATGAGGCATGCGTTCAACATGACTTGCGGTACAACAACGGTGCGGTCCTTAATCGACACAGACGGAATCACTATGGTCCAACAACCCCACAAGACTCCGTCCGGTCTCCAATTATCAACCATAGCCATTAACCGGATGACATCAACATAAGCTTTTCCATCAATCGTGGGTAACCACCTATCTCGCGGATGACAAAATCACCCGACTTCTACCGCCTAAGCAAGCTAAGCAATTTACTCGCCCTAGACTAGCGGGGGTGTATCAAGGTGGGATAATCAATGGTAAAGCAAGGATATAATGCAACAACGGTGTCACACAACTCCTATACTTAATGCAACAATCATAAAGCATAATTAGACCGTTAGAAAGCATAGGTAAGTAAATGCTCCGGTGCTTGCCTTGCACAAAAGTCGATCTTGCGCGGTGGTGCGGGCACTCCGGAAGCTCCTCCTCTTCTCCTTCCTCTTGCGGCACTTCTTCTTGCGGTTCCTCCGGGCGATTCTCCTCGATCTCCGAATAAGGGAGGTCCTCTTGCGAACCTTTGTATGATGCGATGCACGTGCATAAGTATCATGAATGCACAACGCATGATGATCATGGATGAAGATGATTAATAAATTATTTGACAGAGTAGGTGCATATCTCCTCTCTACTACAACTTAACTCATTTACTGAGTATGTGCATACCTCTTCTCTAAACACTTAGAGAAGTGCATAAAGATGAGTGGTGTGGCTCGGCATACACACATACTCACAATACATAAATAAGAGAAGTACTACTACTCATAACCAGATATCACATTTCAGTTGTGGTACTTCAATGCATGACCAGCAAGCATAACTTAATTGAAAATGCACAAGAATTGATATAAAAGTCATTAAATCGTTTAATCCAATTACTTATCATTTCATGTGAATATATAGGCTTGAACTGTGACCTCTGTCTAGACAATTCATAAAATTCTACAAAAATTACAGGAGCTACTTCATGCCATAACAAGACCATGATAAAATTTGCATCACATTTTATCCAGTATAACAGCCTACACAAAAACATGAAGCAACAGGCCAGAAATACACATTACACAACTTTGCACTATGAAAAGTGTTAAACAACAGATTTCATATTTTTATCTATAACTACTTAGCATAAGAACAGTCATCAAAAATTACCAAGGCCTAACTCCACATATTTTATTTATTAAAAATCATACAAGAATCAGCCTAGAAATTAAATTAAATCATATTCCAATATTTTTGTACAGTAACTGCATGCCATATATTTTTCTCAGAAACTATATCACATAACAAGTCTAGCAAAACAGGAATTACATTTTTCAGAGCAATATTTTATTTATTGTGCATTTACTCGGTTTTCAGCTATTTCAAGAATTAAATAAATCTACACAGAAAATGTTCACCAAAAATACATCTCATAATTTTACATGATAGATCTACTCAATAGAAGACTAACAAAACAAGAATCATCAAATTTGGAGTTCATTTGCACCAGCTACAAAATTTGAAAACATTTAAATCATTTTAAAATCAATAAAAAGAAAAGGGGCTGAGCCACAGGCCTGCGTGGAACGGTCCAGTGGACCGCGTGCCGCTGCCAGGCGGGACCAGTCAACCCGACCCCACCGGTCAGCGGCCCAAAGCGGCCCGTTAATTGGCCGGCCGGTGCTCGCCGGCCCGGTGGCCCGGCTAGCCGGCCTTAGAGGGCATCGGCGTGCTCCCCTCGACGACCCGCACCCGGTGTTGTTGGTTGCGCAGTGGTGGCCGGAATCGTGCAGCGACAGCGGCGGCGGCAGCGGCCACTGTATCCACCGCGGTGGCTATTCCGGCGATGGCAAGGCAAAAAGAGGCATAGCGCTAGCACCCGTAAACCCTAGCGGCGCTTACTGCGTGGCGTGGGCGCGGATTCGCCCGAAGGTAGCGGCCGCGTGCATGGCGGCTGCAGCCCGGGCGGAGAAAAACTTCAGCGGCGGCAGCGGCGCTGCTAAGCGCGCATTGTCCGAATAAGCGCGCGGGCGGTCGATTCGGCGCGTGGCGGCTGCGGTGCGCGCGAGATGTGCGAGAGGAGGCGAGTGGAGCACGGCCGGCCGCGTGGCGCGGCTCCGTGAGCTTGGCTCCCGCCCGGCCGTGAAAGAGGTGGCCGGCATTGGCCACCGAGGCAATGGGCGGCGCTGGGCGCGCGAAGGTGGAGCAAGGCGAGGCGAGCCGGGTGGCCGCTGGGTCGCCGAAGCCGACGGCGACGAACGGGCGCTGGGCGGAGCTGCGGTGTTGCCTGCTGCCGGGAAATGGAATGCCGGCATCTCCACTTCGGGCGCGGCGGTGATGCCGCATGGGCGGTGGGACCCGCATGCCCGGGCACGCCGCCACTTGGCACGGCGGCCGCGACGGCTGCCACGCTGTGCCCACGTGCCACCGTGGTGGCCCGGCTAGGTGGAGGCGCTGGTGAAGTGGGACCGGCGGGCGAGTGGGCCGGATTCTACCTTTGGCCGTGGTCTTTTCTTTTTTTTTTTTTTTTTTTTTTAAATTTAAATCTGAAACAAAAGGTCCCTTTTGACAAATTTGCAACCAATTTCAAGAGATGCTCCAAAAATAAAAGTTGTAGATCTTTTAGAAATGAACAACTTTCATTTAAGGCTCATCTCAAAATTCTAAATAAATTTTGAATACAAATTCATTTTGAATTTTTTGGGCAAAAAGGAGATTTCAATTCATTTTCTTTTTGCTCCAAAATGCACCAAATCTTTTGCAATAAATTTTATTAAAACTTTTCAAATTGCTGGGCAAGTGAATCTAAACTTGATCAAGTTGTTTGCAAGGCAATTAATTAACTATTTAACAAGCACAATTAAGCAATAAAAATTAAAGAGCAAAACACATGAAATGACAAGATGCAAGGCTAGGGTTTTGACTTGATGCTTATGCCATGCTTGATGAAGGATTAAGTTAATTAATTGTGGCCTAATGCAAGCTTAACACCGAGGTGTTCAGCCCGGGCGCAACTGGCGCGGCCGGCGGAGGCCTTAGCCCCTTGCCGACCCGCGGCTTCTTGGCAGCTTGGCCGGCTTGAGCGAGGGAGGCGGCCGGGCGGGGGTGGGCCGGCGGCGGCCCGGCAGCCCGGAAAAAGCTGGGCGGCGGCGCGCCTGTGTCGCGGGAGGGGGTGGCCGGTGGGGTGGCGAGTAGTGTGGATAAGGTTAGGGTTAAGGTTGGGTTGGGCCTCTTGTGGGCTTTTTTTTTTTTATTCTTTGCCGAGGGCCAACGCCGGGCCCTCGGCAAAGATCACCTTGCTTAGGGCCCGGCTAGACCCTCGGCAAAGAATATTTTTTAATTTCGTTTTTTACCCAAATTTTTTTTTTTTTTTTGAAGGTATAATACATTATTTACAACTCAATTTTAAAATTTGGGCAAATTTTGTATTATTTTAATATATTTCCGTAATTTATCTTGGTATCATGGATTTTTTTAATATTTAAAATTAGAACTACAGGTGCATGGAAAAATGTTTTTCTGTGCTTCAAAAATGTTATTCATGGTATTTTAAGTATGTTGAGTCTCAATTCAAAAAATTACATCAAATTTGAATGATCTTGTTCACGTAACATCTTGGGGGTTCTGTAGGAGAAGTGGTTTAAAATTATATAAAATGCATATGAAGTCCGAAATTCACGAAACTTGATTTGGTGCCATGTAATCACATGTGTAGGTTGTGAAAAAAAATTGAGAAGATTTTGAGGAAGTTATGACGTCGGATGATTATAAGTCGGACATCTCCAAATATGATCACATGTGATCACATGCGGTGATCTCTGGATTTTAAGCAACTGACATCACAACTTGCTCGAATCCTTCTCAAATTTTTTTACCACAGCCTACACATATGATTACATGGCACCACGTCAAGTTTCGTGAATTTTGGACTTCATATGCATTTTCTATAATTTTAAACCACTTTTTCCTGCGAAATCCACGTCATGTTACGTGAACAAGATTTTTCAATTTTGATGTCATTTTTGTATTGAGACTCAACATACAGTAAATACCATGACTAATATTTTTTGAAACACTAAATTGCATTATTTGATGCACCTGTAGTTGAAATTTGAAATATTTGCAACAAATCGATGGAGCCAAATAAATTCATGAAATATATCAAAAAATTACAAAATTGGACCAAATTTTGAAATTGAGTTTAAAATAATATATTATTGCTTCAAAAAAAATCCAAACGAAAAAAATAAAAAAACAAAAAGTCTTTGCCGAGGGCCCGATGGCCCTCGGCAAAGGAGGTCTTTGCCGAGGGCCCAACATCTAGCCCTCGGCAAAGAATTTTGTAAAAAAAAAATTTAATATTCTTTGCCGAGGGCCTAACGCCAAGCCCTCGGCAAAGACTAACGCCAAGGGGCCGTCACCCCTGCACCAATCTTTTGCCGGGGCCGGCTTTGCCGAGGGCCCGACCCTCGGCAAAGACTTTGTTTGCCGAGGGCACCTTTGCCGAGGCTAGGCCCTCGGCAAAGATTTCTTTGCCGAGGGCCTGTCTTTGCCGAGGGGCTCCATGGGCTGGCCCTCGGCAAATAAGTCCTTTGCCGAGTGCCCGAAATCCGGCCCTCGGCAAAGCCAAAAACCCTCGGCAAAGAAGCAGTTTCCAGTAGTGACACGTCATATATACATAGCTTATAGCTACCACGTGACAGTGATGCCGGTTGACCTTCCACTGCAAACATATATGGATGTCCCAATTCTCTTCACTCACAGTCACAGGAGCTGGATATGCATGCATGGAAAATTTGCACACAAGAAGCAAGCTGAAGCCAGATAATACCGGCGCTCTACGATGGCGGCACACACGGCGTGCGAGCGACGGGATTTATTATGGCCGGCCGGCCTT
Source organism: Chrysopogon serrulatus (assembly GCA_015844335.1). Classification (NCBI taxonomy): domain Eukaryota; kingdom Viridiplantae; phylum Streptophyta; class Magnoliopsida; order Poales; family Poaceae; genus Chrysopogon; species Chrysopogon serrulatus. The sequence goes on along the minus strand of JADLZL010001757.1, from coordinate 90,445 downwards.
TTTTTTGAGCTTTGAGCTAACCACATCAACAGCAACAGCTACAATTGGAACCAAATGTAATCGCTCTGCAGCCTCCCAGGTCGTGTCCATTTCTCCATCACGCGTGCACTTGGCTGTTAGCACTATATGCCATTGTTCTGCACGCGCGCTGTGCGTACGGTGGCCACGAGGTACACGTATGTACAGTTGTGCACATGCAAATATGAATCCAGGCCTAAAATATATATTCTCGTCTAACCTTAACCTGCAAAGGAATTAATTATTAGGTTCTCTTATTAGTTTTTTCAGACAGCACGCATGCATGGTATTCAATGTGTCATATAGAGAGATTGTCACACATTTAACACAGACAGTGACTAACAACGATAAGAACAGACCAAAGGAGATTCAGGAGGGGCTTGCTGCCGCCCCTAGCGGACCTCGTGGCCTGCCCTAGGGCAGAGGGAGGGGGCGCGCGCTAGGGCAACTACCCTACCGCCGCCAACGACCGATGCCGCCGTTTTCCTTTTATGTCTTCGCCGGTTGCCTTTTTAAGATTTATCAATTTGGAAATAAATAAATTATTATATGCAAGTTAGTAGATTGATTGGGAAAGGAGAAATGCGTGTTCGATAAGGATTTGTCTGTCTTGCTTATAGACTAAGCACGATTCGGACTATAAATACGAAACATGTAACCAAATCGGTCAAAGAAAATAATTGGCTGAAAACTCTTTATTCCCTACTCTCTCGCTCACGCCACCGCAGCCCTCGCCTGCGCCACCGCCGCCGCCTCCTCTCCCACCATGCCTGATCTACCCTATCCGCTCCGCTGTTACAGAGATTGACACACTTCTGACCGCTAGTTTTTGTGACTACTATATTGTATTTATAATAGTTAGGCCAATTTCAATGGGGTTTCATGAGAGTTTTATAAGCATTAAAATACTATAGAAACCATATAGACAGCGCTCAAAAGTTTTTGATGGAGTAAACTTGAATTAGAGCCTGTTTGGAAGATTTATTATGAGAAAAAATGTACAATAAACACAAATTGGAATTTTAGTATAAGGAGACTTACAAATAAGCCATGTCTCAGTGGAGTTCTTTTGGGGTAGAACTCCCTGAAGAGACTGCATTTAATTTCCAACAATAGTATAATTTGCAAATTAGCTGCATGCTAGAGTCATTATATTACATCCAAATAAACAAGTCATATAGCATTTAGAGCCAAACCAAGAGCCTTAGGTTTTTACATGCACCAAATTAATGTGTTGTTCACCATGCCGGAGCTAGCTTAGCTACAGGGCATGTTTGGTTTGCATCTTGGAGTGATTTTGTCCGGTCAATTATCTACCTGGATGTTGCCTATACCTTGCGTGGTTAAAACCCTGCATATGTGACTAGACCAGGCAAGGACGGGCTAAGGCAAACCACCATCCTCCAAAACTAAGTGTCTGGCAAACTTTAATTAATTAGGTGGACCAGGCATATGTGACTAGACCAGGCAAGGACCGGACACTTAATTAATTAGGTGGACTAGCGCGGCTTTAATTAATTAACTATTTTAATGAGATGGAATGCGATGTCTGCGGGCAATTCGCAATTTATTGGGTTCGCACTCGTGCGAGAGGGACACGCTTGGACGTTGAGCGATCCGATCCCGGTCGATACTAATATGGACCGTCCGGCCATAATCACTAACGAGAGGGTTGCCCGGCATTAATGCTTGATGCATATTATTGCCATATACTCTCTCCATATCGGATTTAGATGACGTTTTTGGATAAGGTTTGGGTCAAACATTAGAAACATAAATCATAAATAACTTTTAAGTTGTTGAATTTAAAAATATAAAAAACTATATGAATAGATTTGTCTTGAAAAATACTTTCATAAAAGTATAAATATATCACTTTGTAATGGGTATTTTTATAAAAATATAAAGTCAAAGTTACACTTTGGAGACCGTGTCATTGTCCAAAACGTCATCTAAATACGATACGGAGGGAGTATACTGATACGACTATTTGTTCCATCCCATGACAATATGGGTCTTGAGGGTTTCACCGTTCTACGTGTAAATCTCTTGATCACTCTCGCATCGCGTCGCATCAGCATCACTGCCAGCTAGTGTAATTATTATTAGCGACCTTTTTTGTGTTATCTATGCTAAAAAAGTATCGTATAGGTTTGGTTTTTACGATACTGAGCTATTTACTGCGTGTGAGTATAATTTAGATGAAAATTAGTTTTCAAATATTTATGTAATTTAAAGTGTTTGTAATACGTTGACGTACCCGGTTATTATCTTATCTAGGAGTAATATAATTCTTCTTTAGTCTAACAAAAAGTGGCGGTCTATTTTAGTAGTTTATTTACCGGAAGCTATAGCTAATACAGGTGTGCACGAGCTAGACAGACGTCTCGTGAATGCAACAGGGCCCAGCCAGCCCTTAATTTCAGCTAGCTCAAACAAATTAAAAAACAGAGAGAATTGTTGTTTGCTCTGGACTGGACGTTGTGTTTGTGCTGCCAGACAGCTAGAGATTCATGCAGCAGCCACTGATGAGTAATGACTGATGACCAGCTACATACGGCAGCATTAGCAAAGACAACAAAATAGTAGCACTAAAATAAACCAAAGGCGCTGCATCGGAGATCAGGCTGAATCTTTGGCGTGTTGGCTCCCATTTCCAACGCCCATGGATTTTAGGGCGCGCAAAGTCCTCGGATCACTTGTTAATCTTCCTTGTTTCCCATTAACAACCCCAAAATGGGGATCCAATAAGCTAAACCACCTGACCTCTAGAGTAGTAGGACGCAAGCGCAACGCATCACTTGACAACTACCGACATGATCCATTTGTAGGCATCTCCATCCTTGTCTTTGGCCGTGTGGTGTGGAGATATAATAATAATACAATTAGTTAATTAAGGAAAATGCATGCCATTCGTGCATGGACCGCCGTCCACGATCCAGCTAGGGCAGCTTTTGCTACTAGCTTTTCAAATTCAGTTCAAAAGAAGACACGCATGCGGTTGCAATTGCAAGCCGACAAGCGGCGTCATTTGTTGGTTTTCTACTGCGACTCCTGAAAAGCTGCTCTCGCCGCTGTCTTTTACCGTCCCTTTCCGCTTAATAGTACCTTTTTTTTATTTATAAAATAAAATCAAAATGTTGCCGACGATTTCGGCAGCGCGTACGACTGTGCTGTGCCTGTGCTTAATTATGACTAGCTACTAGCTAGTGCTTCCTCCTGTGTTTAGTGACAAGCATGTTGCTTTTGTTTAGTTGTGCAGTTTGACTAATTAAGCTACATGCTAAACGCTGCTGTTTGACTCTAGTGAGCAACTGACCATGCATCAAGGGAGAAAGTGGATCATCTGAATCCCTTCTATATCTTTTGATTGATTGTCCGATTTTCTGCGATTTGTTAGATGTCTTGTCCCCGTCTTGGAACACCGGAGGATCTTGGCTGCAATATACTCATCCGGTGTTTTGTTCTTTAGCTAGCCCATGGATTCCGGTCAACCAAACAAATTGGTGTACGGTGACTCAAATCAACTCAAAGTATTTGTTGGGCCTGTTCGGCTGTGCTAATTTTTGATGTGCTGGCTTGTTTCATGGGCTTATAAGCCCAAGCCGTTCGGCTGGCCTTACGAAGCCGTTCGGCTGCCCTAGTACCCAACTCCCGTCGTCGCCCGATTCTAAAAAAAAAAAAAAAAAAAACTCCGTTGTCGCCCCTCCCCTCGCTCGCCCCTCATTTCATTTGGCTCGGCCGCCGTCTTGCTAGGGTTTCCTGCCCGGCGGCGGCGGCGCCGCCCGCGCTCGGTCTGCCCGCACTTCCCCCCACGGATCCATCCATCTCGTCCCCCACTCCGGCACCATGGGAGCTCAGATCCGTGGTCGGACTCGTCCCCCCCTCGGCGGATCGGCGGGTGGAGCACCATCACCGGCGGGGAACCGTCCGATGCGCCCGCGTCCGCCCGGCGCCGGTCGCCCGTGACCATTCCGCCCGTCTGGCTGCGTCCGGTGTTCGTCTCCGCCTCGTTCCTCCTCGTGTCCACGTCCGTCCAGGTACACTAACCCCCCCACCACCACCTCCCCCCCGCTCCGCCGCCCATGGGGTATTCCCCTTTATGCCATGCAATACCCAAGAACTAGCGGCCAGCATTCCTCCCTTCGCTGCGCTGCGTTCGGCACCTCGCGTACTGTGGCGTGTGTCCCAAACCGGCCGTTCCCAAACTAGCGGCGGCGGTGGCCTGGCGGTGGTGCATGTGCATCGGAAGGGGCGGGCGAGCAGCGCATCACGGACTGCAGCGTCCAGCTCCCTCGACTTGCCCGTTGCTGGTCGACTCTCTGGCGGCGGCCGCCAACCATGCGCTGAAGGCATCAAGGCACAAGTCCCCTCAAGATCCATGCACCGGATAAATATTCCGTTTGCTCCTCTAATTTAGAATGAACCACAATCTTAATTGATGAAATTTAGAGGGAAGCAGTATGCGTCTATGTAGTTTCTGTAATTTAAACAAATCTATTTGTCCATGCTACTGTGTGCTACTTTGTTCAGTATCATGATGAAATTCTAGAAATAATTGTTGGTACATCTGCCTATAAATTGCGATGTACATGTAAAAAAGGTAAACGAAGTGTGCTAGCACTAGCATATTTGTATTTTAAAAAAAGAAAGTTAGCACTTGCATATTTACATTGTACTACTTCTGTACAAATTTATTTGGATATATAAATATTAATACAATTTTTACTACAAATTTAATCAATATTGAGCTTAATTGACTAGTACAAATACCATAATTTACGTTCTTTAGGTGGAGTGGGGGAGTAATATTTTTCACATGGAATACTCTGCGCGCAAGATCCTAGCTCCGCCACTGCTCTTCCCCCCAGTAGATCTGATCCATGCTGTTCGTCATTCCATAGGCACCACCAGATCCCCCCCCACGCGACTAACTTGCTGGCCCTTACGTTCGTCTGCTGCACCAGCACTTCCCCCGGTTCGTGCGGTTAAGTACCGTCCCCGCCGTCCCCTTTGCGGTCCAATATGCCCCCCCCTCGCACTGCCACTTGATGTCTCCACTTTTTTGTATCTTGCAGGTGACAGCTCCACTCTTCTTCTTCGCGGACCCGTATGCAATCTGGATTTATCGTCGTCCTCGTCGTCCTGCAATCAACCTCTACCCAGGCGCACCTGTGAGACCATAAGCGGAAAAGGATGAGCCAATCCGAGGCATGTGCCAAACCCGCACCCCCTATTCCTTCACTGAATGGTTGCTTATGATTGTGTATTGATTCTAGTTTTGCTGTAGTCGTTTGCTTGGACTGCATGTGCTTGTGTTTCTACGGCTTATATATGCTCTGTTTAAGTGCCCGGTCAACCCATTGTGCAACATAACAGGTGTTGTCATTGTACTGCTTATATGCTCTAGGCAAATAAGGTGTCCAAAATATCCTTATTAGGCAACATCTATCATATTCAAATAGATACATTGAATTAGAAATTTATAACTCTAGGCAAATAAATAAATTAGAGAAAAAACTAATCTATCATCAAACATGTAGTCGTTTTCCTTTTTCCCGCATGCACACCTGCATATGCCCGTCATCCAATACGTTATGCGTATGGCCACGAGAATTCCTCCGGCAGGCGCATCTTGGACACCGACGCACTTGCGTATCTTTCTCGATCTGGTTATCCGCGAGAAAGATCTCAAGAACTGGAACGCCAAAGGCCTAACCAGACTCGGGTGGCAACACATCTACCCTGCCTTCAAGGAGCAGACGGGTTTGAATTATGACCACAAGCAGCTACAGAACAAACTAAACACCTTGAGGACCCACTACTTCAAGTATCGCGAGAACCAAAACAAGAGTGGACTTGGCCGTGACCCCATAACGGTGCCTTTGTTGCGGCTGAACCCTCTTATTGGGAGGACACCAATCAGGTTTGTATTTCCAGCACTCCATGCATTAATATCAACGATGCATGTCCTTACCATATGCTCTCCAACTAACATTGGGTCCATGTTTACATTCCAGCCTCTAGGTGCAGCCATCGATGACGACGACGCTGATCCCCGGAAGGCACCGCCTTGCCTTGACCAACTGATACTGCTGTATGGGCACACACCACAGGACAGGGGTTCGTTGAAGGTGGCGGGTGGACATCTTGAGTCCACACCCAGTTATACTACTGAGGACTCACCCCAATATGTCTCCACCGGTACCTACGGTCACATAAGTGGTGGTCAGTCATCCAAGAGGCCCAGGGAAGAAGATCCGTACAGCGATCCCAGGAACGAGCTGAACGAAATGGTCCGTGATATCTCAATAACTGTCAAGTCCTTGAAAGAGTCGCCCAAGAAGACTAGTGAAGAGGAACGGATGAAGCGTGTCTGCCAAATTTTAGAAGAAGATGGTATCCACGAGGACTCGACCTCCATGCACGGGCCCCTAATTACGTGCGGGAATCCGATGGATTTGGGGGTCATTCACCACCTTGAAGACTAGAGAGGGCCGCCTGCGATGGCTCCGAATAAGTTGGGCAGACAGGGTGAATAGGAAGAAGTAGACCATTTCGTCATGTATTGTTTGTCCACACGGGGACGCCTATTATGACTGTTTGAGTCGTGTTTCAGCTGCATGTCCGTTGCCGTATTTGGTCATGTCTTGTTTGTTGAGTCCTGGTTTGTATGACAGATAATTTGTTTGGTTCGTGTTGGTCGTTGTAATAATGGTCCTGTTTTGTTGAACACTTGATATGTTTACTTCCTGTTCGAACTTGTTGAACCAATAATTGACTGTCCTCTTGTTGGACGTTGTTATATTTTGCATGTACTTTTGGAAGCAATAATTGACTATCCTCCTCAATTGTTAATCTGACTGATATGCTTGTTTCTAGGTTCGTCATTGACCCTTACCGAGCACCACTCGTCTGCAACTTGCACGGGCTACAAGGCGTCTACAAGCCCACTTGTCGGCATCAGCGGCCCGATCGGGGCAAAGGTACCACCTAGGTGTATGTTCAATTGCAATGTATGTAAGTTCCAATAGATGGTACGGATAATGTTGACATGTCTATTCTTGACTTGTATATTATTGTCTTATATATAGTGGTTAATGCTGAATAATTTGTGACATCATCTAATTCACTTGTTCGTTGTACTAATCTGTAGTTAGCAGTAGATAGTAAAGTTGGCTTTGAATGAGAAAGTGATGGCTGCTATCAATTTGTCTCTGGAATTTTTTTTTAATGTTCATGGTCTGTCATGGGTGGGTCTCCTTTCTTTCTTTTGTGCCTTTTCTGACCACGAAAGGTGTATTTTCCAATCCTTTGTACCTAGTTCCGGCAAGATACTACGGAACACCTTTACGGACATGATACGATTGCCTAATGATTTAAGCGTTGTCAAACCATTTGGTCGTAACCTGTCGAGCACAATTTTACTAGTTAACCTATTACGATGAGAAGCATTGGATGCAGTTTTTTAATGTTGATGCTTCTTTTTTGAGTTTCTACTAGTGCCATCATGCTTCTGGTGGAACTCTTGCTTTTTTCGTTTTATTTTCTTTGAACTGAATGATATAGGTCAAGTTATTTGAATATTTTTTCTGAGGCTGAGAACGTAGTTAATGATAATTATTATCTCATGTGGTCCTTAATGATTAAGGAAATGATGGGCTTTGGATATCTGCATGGAATCTGGCGATAATCTGTACATATACTAGTCGAGAACCCAGCGCGTTCTTGCGCGGGCTAGCAAACTCTGAATCACATGAAGCACAGGAATATAGTACTAACGAAGGATCACTTTGATTCATAGGAAAGCAAAAAATGTCGGTTAATGAAGGCCATTTCTATATACATATATCAAGGATAGTGAGCCCTTTTTTTCACCAGACTCAGTGTTATGGCACACAAAATCCTTTAAAAAATAAATAACTGCACACAAAGATGCATGAAGAGGGCATTCAGCCTGTCTTTTGTAGCATACCACTAACCCAACATACAGTTATGTTAGAATGAAGATAAAAAGATTAGCCTACCATCTACCTTATTTGCTGAAAAGTTTCTGTACATTACTGGCAGCGACACATCATATAATATATGTCACAGCAATAACAAATCTTAGAATTTTGAATCATGAATTATTTCGACCAAGGCTCCAACAGTCTTTTCAGTACATAAAATGCAAACATGATGTCATGTTGCGCTCTTTCCTTCTTGAGGAAAATGTGCTAAATACAAACAATGAAGGCATGGACCACTTCTGTAAGACATTACACAAAATCATTTAGTTATTAATTCCTTTAGTACATATTGTGAAACTGGTAGCCAATAAAATTGATTTTGTTACAACATTTGAGGTGTAGCTAACTGAAACCATGTGCAGGATGGGGTGTACTGACGAAAGTGACAACAGCGACACTGACTGTGAGCAGAACGCGCGCCGTGCGTGGAAGAGGAAAGCCATTTGCAAGCTATCGTTGGTTGGTGCGGCGCTGGCCAAGTTGGCGATTTCATGAACACACCACCACGTCCTCTTAGAATACTGCTTTGAAGCCCCCAAGCTTCTTGGGCGCAATGGATTGATCATAATTTGAAGAACCCAAGGGCTGCTACATCAATTTTCGTATGTACCTGCTTTGCTTTTCTTAGGTTGCATGACATATTAGTGCAGCACCATGGCTGCAGTGTACGCAGGCCGACGGGGACCCTAGAAGCTTTAGGATTGTTTGTGTGGACATTAGCTACCAAAGGGGCAACCAGGACAAATCGGTTCTAGGTTTGAAAGGGCGTTGGACACGGTCGGTAGGAACATGCATCATGTAGCCGATTGTATGGAAAGCTTTGCCAACTCGATTCTTGTTCCAAAGGATCGCGAGTACCCCACGTGCCCGATGCTTTTGCCCCATACAAACCCTACTTCGATGGCTGCATTGGGGCTTTAGATGGCACGCATGTGAAGGTTTACGTGTGCAAGGAGTCCAAGCGGAACTATTATAACAGAAAAACTCGATGTCTATTAATGTCCTAGCCATAGGGGACATGCATGGGCGCTTCACATTTGTAGGAGCCGGTAGTGCAGGTGCTTGTCATGATATGCGTGTACTACGGGAGTGCAAGCGGGCGGAGACTTTCCCACATCCCCCAGAAGGTACTACTGACAACTCAAATGTATTTATCCATGGTTCATTGCATGCATAAATTTCGTACAACAAGTACTTATGTAATGAAAACGGTATTTTGTGTAGGCCGTTATTATCTTGTGGACTCGGATATCTGTTGGAGATCGGATACTTGGCACCGTTTAGGGGTGTACGGTACCATCTAGATGAATTTAGGGATGTCGGTTTGAGGATTTATCGGCCAGAGGAGAAATTTAATAAGGTGCATTCAAGGCTTCGCAATATCATTGAAAGGGCATTTGGGGTGCTTAAATCGAGGTGGCATATCTTTGGGCGGGCTCCCGTATTGTGACAGAGATTACCAAGTGCAGCTAATACTAGCATGCTTTGCCCTGCACAACTATTTGTGGGAGTGGAATCATGCAAGCGAAGCCACTCCGAGGTACCACATCTCGGGGCCAGGTGCATGCTAATGCATGCAGCTCGATGAGGGAAATGAGGGACTGGATCACATATGGACTTTCTTTGGGACATTTTCACAAGGTATGGTATATTATGGTAGGACATTGCCATATGTGGAGTTGGAAATATGGTTGTATTGAACGTTACTAACATGATGACATACGTGTGACTACGGGGCTGAAGCCACCCCCATGGAGACTGAACATTAGTGGTGCATGTAGCACCACGGAGCTTTACCGCAGATGATGAGAAGGTGAGGTTGTAGACTGAGTTGTACAGATGCATATGGTTCACTAGTAGTGTTGATTTTGTGGTTGTTGTTGTACAGGCGCATCTGTGAGTGCAGGGTTGCTTACGACTTTGATAGGATGAAGGTAGTAATTGTGCGAGGCCATGTGACAGCTGTATAGGTAAGTTGTCAATTGTAGAGTAGAATGGCCAGTCGAACTGACAATCTACGCGTGTAAGTAGAATGCAGTGGAGGGGAATGTACCCACGTGCATTAGTTAGAGTTGGAAAACATGGTGGTTGGAATGACTACAGATTTTGTAATATAGTCTCCACTCTGAATGTTCAGGTGGTATGTAGTAGGCACGACCGTATATTATGAAATGAGTTGAAGCACTGGAGTAATTATTCTGGCTTCTAATGAATTATTATGTAGTATTCAATTCAGACTGAATGTACTTCAATTGAACTACTGTATTGGTGCTTGCCACAGTCCTATTATTGTGTAATGAGGTGGGATTCACCTGGGTCTGGTTAATTGTGTGGGAGTGTAGTTACAACCGTGCAATGGTCTTTTCTGTGATGGATATGTATGGTTTGAGTACGGCAGATGTGGTGTATGGTTTCAGGAAGGCAGAAGTGGTGTAAGTATGAAGGTTGTTTCAGTGGAGGTCCCTTGATATGTAAGTACCTCAGGTACTGTACAATTGGCTAACTGGTACAGTGCCCTGTAATTTTGTTTCTGGTGCGTAGCTGATTTTTTGGGTGTATGATTGCCAATGAACCTGTGCTATTTATCTGTTCAATGGAGTTAGCAGTTGGCGCCAATTCTGAGGGCTATTGGCGCCATAGTTTGATTGTAAATGTTTGATTTGAAAATTGCAGCAGCAGCCAAACCAGACGGCTTCTGCTGAAAGCAGTTGGCTTATTTTGTACTGTAGAAAAAGCTAGCCAAGTTTTAAAGTATCACAGCCGAACAGCTCCGTTGTTTGTTAAGACTTGAGTACTATAGAGGCTTTGGATGAGACTATGAGAGGTAGGGTAATACTGTATATAGATGAGATGATCACCTAACAACGTTCAGGTATCTGTACCTTTGTCAAATTGACACTGTAGGTAGGAAGACATGAATGTACGGAGATAGACACATGTAGGCAGGCAGGCCAGCTATGGGATCCAGCGTCTCGCATACTGTACTATATGCGAGGAAGCATACAGCACAGCGTAGTACGCGTGCTCTGGGGGCGTACGGTAGAGTACTATGGGGTTGTTGTCAGACGACGACGCCACGTACAGATGCATACTGTACACCACAGCCTTGCTGCACTGTTGCCACCATACTGTATCACGTACTCCCTCCGTCTTGAAAAAAAATGTCGTTTTGGATGTTCGTGCCACAAGTTTGACTCGATTTGTAGAAAATACGTGCAATATTTATATCACTAAATAAATTTATTAAAAACTAGATTTAAGGATATTTTCGATAATACTAATGATAATACTAATCGATGATATTTACTATTTATAAAAATTACCGGCAGTCATTTCTCGAGAAGAACGACATTTTTTTGGAACGAAGGGAGTACAGTACACTGTAGCGCATGCAGTACATACAACTATATATATAGTAGTATTTTTTTTCCTGATGAGCAATTTAGTAAGTCAGGAGTCAACCAACTCTATCTCATGCTTACTTGTATGTTTTCGTCATATGCCATATTTGTGTTTAGCTGGACTTATAAGTTGACTAATTTATTATGATAAAGAAAATATTGTTCGACAAATAAGACTATATATATAGTTTTTTTTCCCGGTGAGCAATTTAGTAAGTCAGGAGTCAATCTCTGTCTGATGTGTACTTGTGTGTTTTTCGTCATATACGATAGAGTATTTGTGTTTAGCAGGACTTATTGTGAAAAAAAAACAACTGACGAACATAATGAATAAGACATGGTTGGAAGGATTATTTGTAGGGATCGGAAAACAAAATATATACTACTACTTTTTAGCAGACCACAATATAAACCTACTACTAGTAGTAGATTTACTCCCTCCATTATATATTTCTCTTTTATAATAAAGCTATATACTAGTACTAGTTTTGGGTGGGGCTGGGCCTTAAATTTCTTTCCTGTGGGGAAGCACGCGCACGGCCCATGTAACGGGACCTGGTGCTGCTGCTACGCGCACGAGCGCATGCATATGCATGCACAGGCCCATTGCACGTGCACTGCACACTTAGCACGAGTAAGAGTGTAAGATCCCCTCAAAAAAAAAAGAGTAAGAGTGTAAGACTACAGCAATTATATGTATATGTACGCCAAAGAACGTCTAGTGTTGGCACATGGTATGTACATCGTGTGGTGACCTGCAATTGGGTCAGTGTGGAGGTAGCTAGTACTGTGGCAGCATCAAAATCCACATTGGCTATATAGTACTCTCTCTATACTCATATTAATTGACGTTTTGGACAAGGACATGGTCTCTAAAATCTATTCTTATCCATTATTTTTTTTTATTAAAATATATAAGAAAACTAAAAATAAAATTACTTTTATAAAAGTGGGTTTTAAGGTGAATTTATATATATAAATTTTTATCTTTTCAAATTAAATATTTTAAAAGTTATTGCTAGTATACGTTCTCAATGTTAATCCAAACCTTGTTCAAAACATTAACTAATATAAGTATGGAGTAGTACTCATTACCGTGGTTTTGCGACCATTGGACGGAGTATTTACGGGAGGAGCAGTACTAGAATGAATCTCAAGCAAGCTGCATTAGAAAAGAAACTGGGGAGGCGCGAGCGTGGACGAAACATGCAAGATTGGCCCCGGCCGGCCGGCCGGTCAAAGGAAACGATAGATAGATGCACACACGGGCGGCCTCGAACCTCTCAAATCCTCCTCCATCGATGATGATTGATTGATTGATGATGGATGCCGATCCAAACTCTGCAGCTGCGCATGCTGCTCTTCTTGCTCTTCCCTTATTCATTCAGGGCAGGCACCTTGGTGGGGCACTGCACTCTGCATGCAGCGACCGCGCCCACACGTGCGGCTGTCCGGAAGCTGTGACGGACACGGACGGGACGACGAGATGGATGGATCTCCTCGGTCCGGAGGCTGGGCGGATCGGAACTCGATCCAGGGAATCCCAGGCACAGCCGCAGAGCCCCACCCGTGCGGGTGCGTCACGCCTGCGTGCGTAGGAGTACGTGCGCCGAACCCCCCGCGGATCGGAGGATTCCTCTCGCCCACGTCTCCCTCCACCTGCTTGTCTGTCTGCCGGCCAGCACACGTGCAGCATTTTAAGTCTGCCTTCACAGTAGCAGCAGGACGTCAGCAGGTGCCACACCCGCCTGTCGACCGCTCATGCATCCACGCCGCCTGCGTTACTCCTAGTACTCGTACTCCCTCCGTCCAAAAAAAAAAATATCCTTCTCGCTTCCCGAGAAACGATTGTCGACAATTTTTAAAAATAGTAAATAACATCAATTAATATCACAATTAGTATTGTTGAAAAGATCTTTAGATCTAATTTTTTTTTAACATATTTATTTAGAGATATAAATATTATACTTATTTTCTACAAATCGAGTCAAACTTGTGGCACGAACACCCAAAACGTCATCTATTTTTGGGACGGAGTGAGTACTCCTCTCCGGGCCGGGCCGGACTTGCCACCGTACAATACCAGATACTATGCAGATACGGCGCCACATCTACCTTTCAAACTTCCAAACTCGCAACTATACTCCGTACTAGTGTCGCTAGTACAGTCAGTACGTGTGCTGCGCCATCGTCACACTCCCGGTAGTCCGGTACAACTGTTAGTACTCAGTGCTTTGAATCAGCTAAGCCGGCCCTCCACAGTGTGTGCGCTTGAAAGAAGAAAGAGATGATTTGGAAGCCGCTCTTCCTTACTGCATGCAGCCAGTGATACTAGTTTCGTGTAGTGCCAAGAAAACACAGAGCGACACAAGTAGCTACGCCGATGCCACATCGGTGCCCAATTAATAAAGAATGATTTCATTGCTCCTTTCTTGCTCATACTCAAGTACTCAACTGAACAAAATAGAATTGAATGTGACTATTTTATTTTAGGTGAGCCCGGATGATTCTTGATAGCAGTACAGCACCGGTGTCAGCATTTCTCACACTGCAGCTCTCTGAGATTCGGTGACCAATAGTCAGCATAGGACCCATAAAATTTGTAGCACCACACTCATACTGTGGAGGGCCTAAGGCTTATTATTAGCTAGTAGGGCTAAAAATCAGTGATACCTAAAATTAGCCAGTAGTGATTGGATTTTGAGCTAACATCCACTGATGGAACAACGGAAGACAAAAATGCCCCCATCTCTCTCTTACCACCAAGTCCCCTCCACCTCTCCCTCGCTTACTCGCCTCTCTCAACCTTGAATTCCTACACATATTTTCCTCTTCTTCCTCCACACATCAGAAGAGCTCCGTCTACAACTAAGAGCCAATCGCGGCACTCCCCTGTCACGCGCAGTGGACGGAGATGGTCTCTCCATGCATCCCTACGCTAGGCCACAACTGAGGTCATGACAAGGCCTGCGGACGATGTAGTTGCCGGACCAGCATATAGAGGATGACAAAGCGGGTGGCGCGTCAGTTAGGGCCACCACGGAGGTTGATGGCTGCACGAATCGATATTAGGGCGCACGTGTCTCGTCGTCACCACCTCCATTTATTCCTTCGGGCGTTGTGCTGATCGACCACGAGGCAGAAGCCTTGTCCTCCTCCATTGCTAGGCATGTCTGAGAGGGAAACGAGAGAGACAAAGGAATAAACGGGTCTTTTACTTGTTGGGACCACTTTTAGCTCTCGTTAGCTTCATTTTTTATGGACTAGTGATGAATCAATCGTTAGTCCGGTATGAGCTAACTATTAGCCTTACCTTGACTAATTGTTAGTCTTAGAGATCCAAATAGGCCCTTTAGAGCACTTCAACCGCGCTTCTAACTAAAGCTCTATCCTATTTTATGAGGATGGCATATAAAATTTGTTCTATGACTAAACTTTTGTCAAACCCTTAATAAATGAGGGGCTCTCGCTCATTTCTCTATTCTAAACCGCCAAATGTAGGAAGCCATCGTGCCTCCCGTTACCCCTCCTTTCAATTGTCTACGACAAGTGGGGCCTATAAACAGGGTCCGTGATAACATAGTATAAAGATTAGTTGGTGGGCCCTGCTGAGAAATAGAGACTGAAACATAGTTGAGGAAAATGCGAGGAGCGAGAGAATTTGAGGGCTTGGCTACAGTTTTTTACTCTTAAAGACGAATCAATCATGCGACGAGCATACTAACTACTACTGTGCTTGTGATCGATTAGCAGCCCCCATCTGCAACTGCAATAATAATAACAATAATAATATAGTCGCTGATCGAGCTGCATTATGCATACAGATGCAGGGCCCCAATGCCCGTATGTGTAACACTGGCAGGCATGCATAGGATGCCCTCAGTGCTAATAAGCTGCTTAATTGGTTGCCCGGTGCCCACCAACATGTTACCCACTCGATTAGCAGAGACTAACCTAATTAAGGGCTTGCTTGGTTGGGATCCAAAATTTGCCTAGCCAAAACTAGGGCAAGCCAAAACTAGGGTATGCCAAATCATGGTTGCCAAAACCTTGGCAAGAATTTTAGTGTAGCACTTGGTTGGTTGCCAAAATAAAGGCTTGCCAAATTTCTCTTTTTTATGTAGTTTAAGAACATTCTAGAGACTTGCCAAAACTTTGGTATGTTATAGTTTTGGTTTGGCAATGAACCAATTAATGACCATAAATTTGGCATGCCATGGTTTTGGTTTGGCAAGAATTAGATGCCAACCAAGCAGACCCTAAAATACTTAATCATGCGTGCGTGCGCGCACGAGCAGCTCGCTACCATCCGTCCAACACATATTATTATATATACTGCATGCTTCCGCTGCTGGTCTGCTGCGCTGCGTGCTTCTTCGTCAATCACCATGGGGTCTCTGGCATTATATTACCGCTGCTTCCCGACCATCGATACCTCAATGGCCGACACACGTTAGTATACGCCGATTACCATGATCCTGCTTGGACCTACCTTTACCAATTTTTAGTCACTACGCCTACCTATTAGGCTATTAGCACCCAACACACAGAGTCACAGATCCAATAGGGCATCCTACCTATCAATTTTTATAAAATTTACAGGTTGATAGTCATAGTTTAAAGAATTTGACCTAGGACAAAACTTTAGATATACTTACACGTATGTGCTGTTTAATTAGCTTCTTTGGGAATCCATCAAGTGAAATGATCAGTTGTTGAGGACTTAAGGGCACTATTACCAATGCTCTAACTAGAAAATGTGTGTCTTGGTTAATGGCATTATCCCATCTAGATTTTTTTTACATGCTAGGACATGTATGCAAATACTTGACGCCTTAGCGGTGTCTTGGTTACAATGGCCTTATTAGTTGTTAATAAGTGGCTAGTATACTGTCTAACATGAAAAGGAAAATGGGGATGGTTGCAACTTGCAATGCCTTTGGACCAGCGGCACTGTGGCAGCAAGCAGGGACCCCAATTAAGCAAACTAGGGCCTCCAACCAAACCATATGAGCCAACTGCCGCCACACGCCCAGTAGCCCCACGCCCCACCCATGTGTGCGCGTGCGTGTCCAGCAGGACCCCAGCGGCCCAGCCCCGTCTTTTGCCGTAAAAACTCAACTCAACAATATTCTGCTCTAACTGGGCTACCGTTCCACGTGAAGTACTCCTGTGGTTTTGTATGCATCACAGCCTCACAAAGCGAATAGAAATGAGAAATTGGTTCCTTGACCCTAAAAAAAGGTGTGACTTAGTTTCTTGGCCCTTTTCCGATTGAACTTACTTATTTGGCCCTAAAAATGGATTTTCTTTGATTTCTTGGCCCTTCCGTTACCTTATTTTGGAAAATTATTGATAGCATGTGCCCTAAAAGTCTACCGCTATAGAGAAGTATTCGGTGTCAGGGGTAGAATAATTATTTTCGTGTTGCCTTTAACACTGTTACCATGGAAGGTCTAAGAAACCAAAGTAAAATTGTTTTAGGGTCAAATAAAAAAGTTTGATAAAAAGGACCAAGAAACTAAGCCATAATTTTCTCAATAGAAATCATTACTGGTTTTGCTTCAAAATAGTAGAGCAAATCAAATCTCGCAAAAAAATAAGAAAAACATTCGACCGTAACAAATGGTCAAATGCCATCGTTATACGGGGCTGTTTATTGGGCTGTGTGCAATGTGCTTATAAATGGGATTTGGCCCATGGGCTGACTCGAATACGGCTGATGCGAATCATCATTAAGAAAAAAAATGTAAAAGGCCGTTCTCAACTCTTGATATTTGGATTTCAGCTAACACTGCAGCATGTTATCTCTACTCCTAAAAGATTTGCAATGCAATCGTCAAGAGGCAGAACGAAGGGGCCGACTTCATGTTTTCCTCCCTCCAGTCCACATAGAGTAGACTGCATGCGGAGAGAAGAAAAGCAATGATGGACAATACTAGCCTGCTGCTCTCACCAAGTAGACTGTATGCTTTTACTGTTTCACGCTGGCATGCGCACGCTGCGTCCCCGACCTCACTGTCTTGTCCGCCGCAGTCTCGGCGCTCGTTCACACTTTCTCTTGGCCCCACGGCCAATTGGTTCTGCCGCCAACTCACCCGGCGCTAGAGCAGTAGAGCCCCCACTCCCTCTCCTCTCTCTCCCTGGCCCTCCCATTCTCTCTCCTTCCTGCCTTTCTCTTCCCGGTGGCAAGCCGGCGCTAGAGCGATAGAGCCCCCCTCCCTCTCCTCTCTCTCCTGGCCTCCCATTCTCTCTCCTTCCACCGCCTTTCTCTTCCCGGTGGCAAGCTGCAGCTGCGGCTGCTATTGCCTCACGGCCGAGCGAGCACGGCGGCCGTGGGAGGGCGCTGGGCGCGGCGACCGCGAGCAGGCGACGCGGCGGCAGCAAGCGCACGCGTGGCCGGCGAGCAGGCGCAGGCGCAGCGGCGGCGGCCGCGGCCAGTCGCGCGCGCAGCGCTTGGACGCTGGCCCGGGCCGCCCAGCAGCACCCCGCGAGCGCTGCGCCGACCAGGAGCGCGCGAAGGCGCGAGTCGCGCGGTCGCGCGGCGGTAGTCAGGCCGCGCGCGAGCGCGGACGCGACACCGGCGGCCACGTCGAAGCCCGTCTCGCGGCTCCGCCGGCCAACACGGGCTCCGGGCGTGGCGGGGGCTCCGGCCGCGGCACGAGCCCTCGGCCCTAGCGGGCGCACGCGGCCAGTCCCGTTCGGCCCCGCGCCCGGCGGCCCTCTCTCCTCCTCCCTCGCCGCGCGCCTCTCCCCTCCTCTGCACCGGCGAGCGCGCGTGGAGGCGGCGGTGGGCGCGCGGAGGCGCGCCGGGGGACGCCAGAGCGAGGGCGTTCCGGCTCCTCCCTCGCCGGCGCGCTTCTCCTCCTCGCGTCCTCCTCTCTGCCCCTTCTCCTCCGCGCCTTCTCCCTCGCCCTTCCGTGGGTGCGCGAGGGGCCTAGCATCGTCGGCGTTCCAGCAGAGGAGAGAAGCAAGAAGGCAGGCAGTAGGCGGCAGCAAGGGCCCTCACGTGATCCTGAATCCTGATCGGCTGATCCATCATTCAGCAGAGGTATAAGGAATCTGAAATTTAGGTAATAATTGATTAATTGTTTCTCATGTGATTATTTCTCTAAATTGTTTCGGCCGTGATTATTTCTCTAATTTTTTTCTCTGAAATTTAGTTGATAATTGACTAATTGTTTCTTAGCTCTGTCCTAGGTCCAAAAATACTCAGGACCGGACCTGTGCTGCTGCGGACGCGAGGAGCAGCGGCGCCCACCTCTCCGTCACCCCCACTTCACAGGTGCCTCTGATGCTAAACCAATTTGTTCTTACTCACATTGACCCACAATTTCTCATTACAGTAGTAGTTTAATTGCATTCAAACTGGCCTGATGTTAAACCAATTTATATCTATGCACTGAGAGTTTTTGACGCAACTATGCACTGAGAGTGATTGGTACAAAGAGAGGATGGAAGCCAACAATGTGTGCCTACACGTGCATTACTAATATTCATTGCATTTCAGTTTAAGAGAGTATCAAGTCTTTTAGAGATTTTTGATAGATCCAGTAGCAGGTTGTGTGCTTTAGCATCTGTTTTAACTGAACTAAAAACAGAGATGTGTAATGTATTGCAAAATACAAGCGACACAAGTGTAAGAACTCCAAATCAACAACTGTTATTAGAGGGGAAAATATTATTTACAGTTCAAAGTTGATGTACTCAAAGAGGTGTATCAGCTTTTCCAATTAAAAATGCGATGTATGCCTGAGGGCGCATTTTAATTTTTCACCACCGAACCCAACACCGACCAGCAGCTGCGGCCAAGGCCACCAATTTTCAATAGGTAAAAAATGCTGGTTCTGTTAGCAACTCAGGGTTACGGTTTGCCTCAGGGCCTGCAGAAACAATACCGTGAACATCCATGCTCATCTAGGTGAAATCCTATTGCTGCACATTTACTCCATAAGCTTATCTGAAGTTTAGACATCCACTGTACCTTTTCAAGAAATAATTTAGATTAATATTTCTATATATCACTAGAGATATGGATTCTTCTTCGTACCTAGCATATAGTCGGTGTGCTTGAGCCATTTGCGCAGCTGAATTTACTTTGCATCAAGTTAGGTGAAGGTTGACTTTTCTAGGATCTGATAACTTGTAACTGTCATCACAAATCTGTTGTATGTACATGGGCTTACAGATTCATTTCATGGTGTGCACTTTGCAGGTCATAATAAGTAAGAAAGCACCAGAATGCACTTTGTCTATTTTGTCTCATGGTGTGCACTGTCGTAATGTGATGCATGATTGTGACTTCTGGTTGATGATTGCCCATTTTTTTAATTGATCTCTATTCAGACTAGAAAATGAAAGGGCAGTAAATTCAGAGGTTCATGTGACTAATGTTTGCATTGGATTCATATATTTAGAGATTCCTCATGTTTAGAGATTCGGCGATTCAGAGAATTGTGTGTTAGTGCCACAGAGTCACACAAAAATATGTTAAGCAATCAGGATTATTGAGCAGTAAAACAATTCATAATCTTAAACAAAATAATTTAGCCACAAGTTCCCTTTGTCTTCACGGTTAAGGTATTGACTAGAGAAAGCATGAATGAATTGTCCAGGTATTGACTACCCTTTATCTTCACGGTTAAGGTGTACATATCTGAACATTTTATAGGCCGTAAGAAAAGGAACAAAATCACCAATTATAGTATGCCTATTCTGTCAGACCTGTTGGGTGTTTATTAAATAGCAGAAAATTCCGAGCTTGTGCTTTCCTTCATATTCAGTGTTTGTGATTGTCAAGTTCTTCAAACTTCAGTTTAGTATCGAAATATCATTTGAAGCCCTTAAAGGCGACCTAACTGTCAGAAATGTAGCAGCAAAGTTCAATTGAGTGCCTACATTCACCATCCAACAATATTTCCTACATGCACTTGTCAATTGATTGACTAGATTCATCAAAGCCCTGTAATCAATTTCTTTTCTTTAAACATAAGTACATAAAACTTTTGCTTCTTTTAATCATATATTTTCAGTTCAGTAGCTGAATCTCTACTATTTTTTATTTGTAGAAAAGGGGAAGTGTTAAGCATAACATGGATTGCAAATAAAAAATAAATGGAAAAAAAAATAAATGGCTAATGGCTTTGTTATTCAGATCAGGCAACTCCTGTTGGTGTCCTCTCTCGCCACAAGCTCGGCACAGGGATGTTTTAGTGAATAATCTTGCCATTGTCCAGGTATTGACTACCCTCTATCTTCACGGTTAAAGGTGTACATATCTGAACATTTTTTTAGGCCATAAGAAAAGGAACAAAATTGTTTATAAAATTACAGACATGGTGTATTGATGAAATGGTTTATGAGAGCTTGTACTAATTAATGAACTTGATATATGTGTTAATTTATGTTTTCCTCAAGAGTTTTTATCTCCAGTTTCTTCTACATGGATCCGATGGAAAATAATGGTGGTCGTACTCCACTAGGAGATTTGACAAACACTATAAATGAAGGTAAATATTGATATACAATGCACCTAGATAAACAATGAATTATATTGATTACTTATTCATTCGCTTAACATGCATACTACCTATTTTCAAAGTTGACGCTAAGGAACGAAAAAGGGAAAGGGAAAGAGCACGATATGCAGCAAGGACTGAAGAAAAGAGAAATGAATATAACAGGAAGCGTCGTGAACAATATCATATGAAAAAGGCGAAAACTACACTCGTTGATGGGGCGATAGGTGACACCGCAAACAAATTTAAACCAACAATGTGTCTAACCCTTTTGAATATTATTTGAATTTATTTTGTAAAATAACTATCTTGTAGTGGTTGGAGATGCATTAGACAAGGAAGACATGAATATTAGTGAAAATAATGATTGGTTGCATAGGGACAATTCCTACCAACCCATGCAGATTGATAAAGAGAATCTAGGTAATTGTTTTTTATGAGGTTTTTTCCTATATTATGGTGTTATTGCAAATGTTCTGCACAAATAAGAAAGAATGATGTCATGACATATCTTAATGAATGTGTTACTATGTAGCTGACTCTTCGGTTTGAAGTGCATTTGATTCTGCCAACATCATGAACCACCATAGTCAGAGTGACAAGAAAAGCTCATACTTTAGGGAGAGATATAAAAATATGACACCTAATGAGAGGAAAGCAAGACGTGAACAACAAAGGCTACATAATACTGAACCGAGGCGCAAGGAAGCATTGAAATTGTCTAACAAAAAATTTAGAGAGGTGCGAAAGCACACGCTCAACAAGGAGTCCATTGCCATGGAGAATCCAATGTACGTTCCTGAAGTTGTATGGCCCACTACAAACACGTTGTGTCTCATGGATCCACAAGTAAGTTCAAGCAATTGGCTTATTCCGCAGCTCAGTGCAACACCTCTTTATGTTCCTCCACTTCATGAGGAGGCCGGGGATGAAGGATGTGATGAGTTACTGCCTAGCCATATGACACAAAGATCACATGTTACGTCTGGAGAAAGACATGCATTGTTAACCCGTCGTAACATGTTGTTTGAGCGCCGCATTGGTTCGAACACACGAGCATCTAATAAAGAAGGTGACTGCATGACTGAAGACCGAGTGGATGTTAACACACCTTTGTCTCAATTAGTCGTGTCTAACAACGGTAAATACTAATGCCTCATATCCTAAGTGACCTATATACCAATATTGTACCTAACCGATCCATGGTCATTCCGTGATTAACAGAAAGGGTCAGACCCAATATCCAGGCTACATTAGCTACAATGACGACAGCATTATTTGATAACACATCCTTGCCTCATTCAGTCCTGACCAACAATGGTAAATTCTGATGCCCCATCATCCCATTTAGGTGATCTATATTATATACAATATTATACTTACTCAACCATAATCATTGATTATCAGAAATGATGGGACCTAGCCTTCAGCCTACATCAGCAGCACCGACGGCACCACTATTTGAAGACAATGGTAAGTACACTATTTTCTATCATTCTATAAACTATTTAAACTACTTTGTTTATTTTTACCCATAGTTCTTCTAACTCACATATCTTGACGGTCATAGCTGACGAGGGAGATATATTTGAAGAGGATGAGGAAGAGGACGAGGGATACCTATTTGCTGGGCAAGGTATTTCCTCAAAATACCGAATAGAAATCAAATCTTCCACTACTTCATCTTTTAACTAATGTGACTTAAATGCCATTTTAGATGAAGATGATGACGATATCCAAGACAATGACCTTGAGGAAGATATGGCTTCTATCCCTGAAGTACTTGACCAATACGAAAAGGTGTATAGTAACATGCCTACAAATACCCATATGCTAAAGCCTGTCGCAAATTGCAAACACTGCAATGCGAAAAGGTTTGAGCATGAACCACCTGGGTTCTGTTGTCGCAGCGGAAAGGTCGAGCTCAAGGAACCAAAGATACCTAATGAGCTTATGAGGCTTTGGTCAAGTAACGATTCAGATGCTAGGTACTTTCGTAACAACATTAGGTTTTTCAATGGTCATTTCTCTTTCACTACTCTATATTGTCGCCTCGATAGTGCTACCGCAAGCATGAGAAACAGTGGCATATACACCTTTCGGGCGCATGGCCAGATCTATCACAACATAAGGTCATTTGGCGTAGAAGATGATACGGAGCCAAGACATCTTGAGCTTTACTTCTACGACGACGATCCAAGCCTTGAGCACCGCTATCGACGATGTCGTGAAGAGCAACGCCGAAAAGACAAGGAAGTCATTGATAGGCTTGTGGCCATCCTTCGTGACAACCCATACTCACAAAATCTTAGGAGTTTGGGCCAGGTTGAAGACCTCGAGAACTATCATATCAAACTAAACCTTGACAAGAGAATGGACCGTAGAAGATATAACGAACCATCGGCTTCGGTGGGTGGTCGCTGTTTGGGTCGAGGGAAGCGAACTTCTTGGTCGGGCCTCGAATAGTGTTGTACTGCATGGAAAAGATAGAAGTAGGCACGGCATCCGCTCATATCATGGATGCTATGATGCTCTTTCATACCCTCTATTCTTCCCGAAGGGGGTGAGCTTGGTTGGCACATGGATATTCAAAAAAAGGAGTTAGTGTGGAAAAAGTAGCCGAGTACCGTGCCCTCTGTAAGGCTCGTAGTGGGTCGGGGAGAAAAAACAGGTTTGTTATTCTTCTTATTAATACTTCGCATACATGTACCTCCATGGTACTACAAACAACTCTAATTCATGCCCATTTTGTGTAGACTCCCCTCGGTAGACTATGTGTGTCGGTGCGTGACTACTAATCTTGCTACAAGTTTCGAATACGACACGAATATTTAACCCCATACTTTATGGCAAGCGTCTGTTCCAGCAATTTGCAGTTGACACATACATCAAGATCGAGAGCTCTCGATTAGATTATATACGCAACCATCAGGCGGATATTAGGGCCGACCTGTATCAAGGATTGATGGATAGCTGGCATGCCGGTGAAGATAGATCGAGCTGTTGGAAAGCGGACGCTGATGCCTTCATCATTTATTGGAGGCCCACGTGATATGAGGCGTCGGTACATGGATGCTATGGCTTTGGTACGGAGGTTTGGTAAACCACATCTTTCTCACTATGACATGTAACCCGAATTGGGATGAGATCAAGCGTGAACTCTACCCCCCGACGACGCCACAGGATCGTCCGTATCTCATTGTTTGGGTCTTCAAAGCAAAACTAGAAGAGCTAATGGATAAGCTATTAAAAAAGATATCCTTGGAAAGGTCCGGGCGCATGTGTATGTTGTGGAGTTCCGAAGAGGGGTCCGCCGCATGCACACTTTTTGCTAATAATGGATAGAAAGTACAAAATCACGTGCCCAGAGCAAAGATGATCTCCTCATCTCAAATAGAGCTCCCGAACAAAAAGAAGTATCCCGTCTTGTACAAGATGGTTACCAAGCATATGATGCATGGCCCTTGTGGAATGCTTAATCGCAATTGTCCATGCACAAAGGGTCGTGAATCCTGCAAGAACCGTTACCCTCGACCTTTCGTGATGTCACGGTGCAGGGGCAAGGATTCATACCCGCCATTCACGACGGGAAGATGGACAAAAGGAAAAGGTTCGTGGCCATGAGCTTGATAATAGTGGGTTGTGCCTTACAACCCATATCTCCTCCGTCTGCATTCGATTGCCACATCAATGTTGAGGCATGTGGGAGCACCAAGGCGATCAAGTATCTATTTAAGTACATCTACAAGGGTCATGATCGGGCCTCTGGCAGCGTGAGAGAGGCTGAAAAGGAGGACAATGAAGGGAATATCGATGAGATCAAGCAAAGCATGAGATGCTAGATGGGTAACCCCTCCAGAAGCCTTATGGAGGATATACCGTTTTGATTTGAGTGACAGATATCCTGCGGTTTTGTCCTTGCAACTCCATCTTCCAAACATGCACATGGTGTCATTTCACCAAATAAGTGGGGGTTCGACGAGTGCTTAATCGTCCCGGTGTTGAAAAGTCAATGCTTACAGCATACTTTGAGATGAATAGAACAGATGAAAGAGCCCGAGGTATATTGTATCGTGACTTTCCTGAGTTCTATACGTGGCAAGCACAGGGCAAATTTTGGCAAGAGAGGGTACGTCGTGATACATTGCGACAGATTGGAAGAATTGTGTCTGCCAATCCAGCTGAGGGGGAGCGTTACTATCTTAGGGTTCTCCTGAACAATGTGGCAGGTGCAATCTCCTTTGAGTGTTTAAAGACTGTTGACGGCGTACTCCTACCGACCTTTCGTGAAGCTGCAGAAAAAAGAGGCCTAATCGAAGAGGACAACACGCTAGACGAGAGTCTTGATGAGGCAACCGAGTGGATGATGCCATATGCACTGCGAAGGCTCTTTGCAACAATATTGGTATTTTGTGAGCCCAATGATGTGCTTGGACTATGGGAGAAACACAAGGAGGCAATGTCGGAGGACTACAAGCGCAATAATCAATCCACCTTTATGGTGGAGCAGATGGTCCTCATAGATATTAGAAAAATGCTACAATCAATGCAAAAGGATATAAAGATGTACCCACTTCCTGATATTGACGACACATATGATGCCTCTTCTGATCTTCCCAGAGAGATTTTTGAGGAGGCTAGCATAGAGGCTAATGAGGATGATGTGGCTCTTTCAGACACCCTTAATAAGGAGCAGCGGGCTGCATACGATGAGATTATGTCCTCGGTTGATACCGAACATGGGGGTCTTTTCTTTGTGGATGGTCCTGGAGGAACCGGGAAGACTTATCTCTATAAAGCCCTTCTTGCTACTATACGCAGTCAAAAAAAGATTGCTGTGGCAACCGCTACATCTGGTGTTGCGGCATCAATATTGCCTGGTGGCAGAACCGCCCACTCACGCTTCAAGATTCCCCTCACCATTGATGATGGGGCCTTCTGCACCTTCACGAAGCAGAGTGGTACTGCGAAGCTTCTTCGAGCATCATCTCTCATTATTTGGGATGAGGCTAGCATGACAAAGAGGCAAGGCGTTGAGGCGCTGGATAATAGTCTCCGTGACATAATGGATCGACCTGAGCTGCCGTTTGGAGGGAAGACCGTCGTGTTCGGTGGAGATTTTAGACAGGTTCTTCCCGTTGTTCGGAGAGGGTCGAGGGCTCAAGTAGTCGGTGCCTCGCTGCGGATGTCATACCTTTGGGATTCTATGCGACATCTAAAATTGGTGCGCAACATGAGGGCAAAGAGCGACCCGTGGTTTGCAGATTACCTGCTGCGCATTGGTGGTGGTTCTGAGGAGGCAACTGGTGATAATGAAATCCGTCTTCCTCATGATATCTGCATACCACACACCGGAGAAGATAGTGATCTTGATACTCTAATTGATTGCATATTCCCAAACCTCAATGCAAATATATCAAACAGAGATTATATCACCTCTCGAGCGATATTGTCTACGAGGAATGATTGGGTTGATAGGATTAATATGAAGATGATAGATCGTTTTCAAGGGGATGAGATGGTGTACCATAGCTTTGACTGTGCGGTGGACGATCCACACAACTACTACCCTCAGGAATTTCTTAACACTTTGACACCCAATGGTCTACCTCCACATGTGTTGAAGTTGAAGATTGGCTGTCCAGTCATATTGCTTAGAAACATTGACCCTGCGAACGGACTTTGTAATGGTACCAGGCTTATCATACGAGGGTTCCAAAAGAATACCATAGATGCGTAAATTGTGTTGGGACAACATGCTTTGGAAAGCGGGTTTTTTACGCCTCGCATACCCCCTTATGCCCGTTGGATGATGAGATGTTTCCTTTCCAATTTAAGCGAAAGCAGTTCCCTATTCGGCTCAGCTTTGCAATGACCGTTAATAAGGCACAGGGGCAGAATATCCCTAACGTCGGGGTGTACTTGCCAGAACCAGTGTTCTCGCACGGGCAATTGTATGTAGCGCTATCAAGAGCCACAGCAAGATCGAACATTAGAATCCTGGCCGTGCCCCCTACCGAGAAAGAAGTGAGCAAGGGAAAAGAGAAAGAAAAGAGGAAGAAGAAACCGACAACAGATATATTCACGAAGAATATCGTATATAAAGAGGTTCTAACTCCATAAATGAGGTAATATCTCACGTGTTATATTTCTTATATTTATGTCATTTATTATTAACATTTGCTGTATCGATTTGTATTTTAGGTAATAAAGGAAGTCTGAAAAACAAGGGAGACAAGTAATGTATGACTTGTTGACATGGTATTGATTGGATGAAAGACTGTTGGTACATTTAACTTTGGGATGACACAAATGTCTCGGCCACCATGCCTGATATGGTTGGTAATTAGCGACTCTAACGTGTAGTAGGATTGGATTTATTATGTCGCAGTTTGATCAGGGAAAATCCTATCAACACTTAATCCTTTAAAGTTACACGTATTATATGTTTGAACCATATATTAATGAATATTCCATTAGATTGTAACTTGTGAAATTTCGTGGTGATGTGTATAAGTTTATAATTTTTTATGATGTCGGGTCTTAGCATTGGAGGAAAATTCAAGACAAACTTTAATTCCTAAAAACGTGCAAGCCTATCTATCGTTTTTGAAGACTTATGTAATATTAAAGTTTTAAATATCATGATTGCATTATCTATTCGAGGTAGCAGTATAATACGTGCTTATGCATATGTTATTATGGTATTATGTATTCCCGTGGCAACGCACGGGCATTTAACTAGTTATATTTAGATATGTCGCCTGATACTGCAGTGTCCATTATATTTGACGGCCACTATATACATGATACATCCATACTACAAGTACTGCGTTTTTTTCGTTTTGCTACAAGTACTGTGTTCATCAGCAATTCTTTTTTTTTTTTTCTGAAACTTGTTGATCAGCAATTCAGCACTGCTGCCTGACGGGCGCACCAGGTATGTCTAAAAAAAAAAAAAAAAACTGGGCGCACCAGGCGTACTGGCCTCGTTTGTCTCTACTCGTGGATTGGGAATTGGGATGTATCGGCCCAAAATGACCCCTATGTAACATGGTCCACGGCCCACGCCAGGGACAAATCTTATTTTTCATTCAAGAAACCAATTTTTTAAATTTAATGAAATCTATAATATATTGATATATATTTTTTATAAATTTATAGTTTTTAAAAATGTTAGTTAGATTTGAAACAAAAATTTTAATTTGCAGTTATTTTGTAACTGAGTTTCTGCACATATACGAATAAGAATTCGATTTCTTCCCCGTCGGCGTCCAGCGAGCAAAGAAGCCAAAAACCCAAGCCAGACGCCCCCGTCTTCCTGTCTCAGTCCCCCTCTTCCCGGCGCGCACCAGCCACCACCCCACCAGCCTACCTCGCCGCCGGAGACATGAACCAGCCCGTGCAGAAGAACACCCTCTACGTCGGTAAGCCCACCATCTCTTCATCTTCCTCATCCAATCGCGCTCTTTCTTCTCCAATCTCCCACCTTCTTGGCGGCGCGCGTCACCTGCTCGACGAAATTCCTCTGCAAGAATGAAGTACTCCCGGTGGCCACGGCAGGACCTTGTGCATCCACGGTCGACCGAGGGACGAATTCTCCGTGCGCGTGTACTAATCCGAGCTTGCTCGACCTTGGTGGCGCAGGTGGGCTTGCGGAGGAGGTGGACGAGAAGATCCTGCACGCCGCGTTCGTGCCCTTCGGCGAGGTCAAGGACGTCAAGACGCCGCTCGACCAGTCCACGCAGAAGCACCGCTCCTTCGGCTTCGTCACCTTCCTCGAGCGCGAGGACGCCGCCGCCGCCATGGACAACATGGACGGCGCCGAGCTCTTCGGCCGCGTGCTCACCGTCAACTACGCCTTCCCCGAGCGCATCAAGGGAGGGGAGCAGGGATGGGCTGCCCAGCCAAGTGAGTCTTCCGTTTCCTGTCTTCCCCTCCGTCTTTCTTTTGCCTCTTCATTCTGTCGCGCCCTGCCTTAGCAGCTGCTCGATTGCTTCCTTACTAACTTATTAGGGCAACGACTCTTGTCAAAAAGTTGATTGTAATTCGGTTCAAAAGCGTGGTCGGAACATTAAAGGGTGAGGAAATCTTGTTGTAAGACTAGAAGGCTTATGATTTTAGGTAAAAAAAAATACTAGGGTCACATTACAATATATAGCTGTGTCCCCGTGGGGAAAATGAGAATGCATAAAATTGCAACTGGAAAGGCTAGAACTGTTGAAAACCCTAGTTATATGGGGAAAATGTGGATGATTGTGAAAATTGAAAGCTGAAATAAGCACTCCTCGCTCCATCACATATATACCAGTATGGTTCTAACTAGGAAGATAGCATTGAAGATAGTTAGAGTGGTTTTTATCTTTATTACAATACAATGAACTTATAGTAATGCGTTCAGAGTTGAGAGGTTTTATCTTTATTACATTATACAATGAGCGTATAGTAATGCAGTTCATGGTGTGGCAGTTCATTTGTGTTCTCTAGTAATCTATCAGGTTAGATTTTTTGCTTTTGACATAAATGTATAGTAGCACTGAATGCACATAGAGAATGGAACCTAGTCAGGGGTGGACCCAGGCCTAGGGCCAGTAGGTACGTGGCCCTAGTCGTGTCCCAATAACACTAGGTATGCCTCTTAATTGAGTCCCACACACGAGGTGTAAGTCCAGCTGTTGGCCTACTTGGGCAGAGAGCAAACAGCGCGCGCACACACACAATCTCATGCACTCCTTCCGGCATTCGCCTGTTCTTCCCCACACAGACATGTTCGCAGCGCCGCAGCCTGCAGCTCCCCACCAGTCTCCAGAGGTCCAACTAGAACTCGGCCTCCACAGTTAATCTATGATTTGAGGTTTTCTCTTCTCCCTAATTCCCCATCTAGAAAGGTTAAATTTCAATTGGCTTGGAACTTCAATCACAATTAAATTTTGGCCCAATTTTGTACTGTTACAGACTTAGAAGATCCACCTCGTGGATAGGGAATTGTGTCACATTTGCTCATGTCATGCAATGAAAACAAAACCAACCTCATGAATAACCATTAGAAATTGAAGCTAGCAGTGCTAATGCCAAGCTAGAAGGTTCTTGACATGAACTTCTAGAAGAGATATGCTGATCCTGAACAAGAAACAATAGGATCGGTGGTAGTAATGCTATTCATGGGCTCTGAAAACCAATTGTAGAAATGCATCCAAACATTAGGGTTGATGCCTCAGGGGTGTTTATTTTGTAGTGTTAAGTCTATACTAGCCAAAATTTCCTGTTTGCCTTGTTTTTATCTAGTATAAATATGGAGTTCAACTGTTCAAGTATCATATCGATTGTGAATTTGTCCTTTACTATTTGTTGATGCATGACGCGCTATAGGAACTTTGCCACTTTGTTTTTGTCCCTAGTCTTGGAGGAGTCCTGGGTCTGCCAGTGAACCTAGTTATAATCTCATCGTCCACCAGCAGTTAAGATAATGCAATTTCCATTGCTGCTGTTGTCATCACCTTATCCTTCATTAGTGGTGAAGCTAGTCATAGGACCTATCCAACCACATAGGTTAGTTGACCAGCTGTTGAGCCAGCATGTGACCTTGATCAACATCATTTGTTGGAACTGCTGAAGTGATTTTAGTAGATTGTGAAAAATTTTCCCCATACGTTTTAGTGGTTATGAATTTATGATTGTTCAGTCAAGCCTGATTTATCAAATATAGACATTTTTCTCAATCTGGAGACCCAGGATGGATTGGGATGGGTTGCTCATGACATATTACCATCCATCCCAACCTAATCTAAGCTGTCTCAAGGCGAGGACAGCTGTTTTACTGCCAGGGCTCATCTAAACCTTAACTTAGGTGTAGTTCAAATTATATGAAACGATGATGCGCTGGCCTACAATATTGCTAGGGTGGTTTGCTTGCTCAATTGGGAAATGATCTGATACGGAGCCAGGTGCAGTTCTGTTTACCTAAAGGATCATTTAGTGGAAAACTCGGGGGGGTTTTTTTAATGTCTTAACGGTTTACTGTCTGGGAGATTGAACTTGCAACCTCACCACTCCATGCCCCAGTGCACGAATAACGAATTGGGTGATAACCATATGAGCTATGAATTGTTGCCCCTGTTTTTGCTTAGCTAGGTTTCAAGTTATATTTAGGTCAGTACGATTGCATATAAACAAAACATTTACAGGTTTCAAATTCAAAAGTATTTAACTATAATATCTTGAACTCCTAGTTTAACCATTGGTCCACATGTTGTACCATTCATCTGATGAACCTACAGCATCAGTAATTGTGTTTGGCACCAAGGTTCTGACCTGATCTGATGCCTATATCATTTAACATGTAGCTCAATAAAATAATTTAGTAGAAAAAAGGAACTTATACAGTCTGACAAAGAGTTGGTTTTGAAATGCGGAACAGAGTTTTAATTAATGTAGAGTAATACGAAATGACACACTTCTTTGTGGAGGTGAGAGGGTAGGGATAAGACAGGGTCCAGTTTGTACATTTTTAGTTTTGTATTGTCCTATACACCATTGTTGGTCCTAAAGCTAAAATCACCTTTCCAATATTTGTTAGAATTCCGTATTGATTGCAGAGTGGGTTGTGCGCTTGAAATTAGTTAGTAGCTATTACTTTTTTATGAAATCAGTTTGAGGAGTACCCTTACTGTATATATTATTGATAACCAAGGGGAGAAGGAATAACTGACAGTTTTAACTTTTATTTAGGTTTTGAGCTGCTAAATAAATGTTTGTATCCCCACTGGCCATTTCAAGTGAAAAAAAAACATCACTGAAGAAGCATTTCTTATAGTTTATGTTCTGATGAACTCTTGCCCGGTAGAATGACTGTAATTATTTCCATGAAACCTTTGACACTTCCTTTCATTTTAACGTTGTAAATTTGTTATGCTCGAATGATAGTAAGTTGGCAATACCACTTGACGGCATGACTACGGCCTGACTTCCAGTCAATCCAATTAAAAGTGCATTTAAAACACACTGTTGATTCTCTTTACTTTCCCAAAAAGCTGCATAATTTTTCTTTGTTATTGTGGATCTGTTGTATTACTTATTGCTTAGTAAGACCCGAAACAAGATTCAGTACAGCTAGATTGTCCCTTTGATGTTTATGCTTCAAATTTTGAGTTTTTAGACATTTAGGTTTAGAAATGACTGGTATGGAGGTTTAGCTTTGTCTCTGTGTTTCATCAGCATTGATTGCTAGCAACACATAACCTTATTGCTCACAAGTATGTTTTATCCGTGTTCAGTTTGGGTCGATGCGGACACTTGGTTCGAGAGGCAGCAGCAGGAAGAGGAGATGCAGCGGCTGCAGGCAGAGCACCGTGCAGCGATGCAGGCGGCAGAGAAGCTGCACAGGGAGAAACTGGCCGCTGAAAGGGAGGGCGAGAAAGAAGAAGAGACAGCAGATCCCATGGCTGCTGCAGAGGCTCAGGCTGTGAAACAAAGTTCGTAAGAACCGGATATCAGCTTCATAACACATCCCCTTTGTCAAATACATGTTTTTCTCAGCAGGGTGGCTACAATATGACTAATAGATCTTGCGAGTGCTGTTTGCTAGCTGAAAGATCCTTGTTCTCACCTGACATGGAATTCTTATGCCCCCCCTCTCCTCTTTGCCTTCTTACTATTTTACAGTTTAATACATTCCTAGTTGACGATGAGGTTTTGTCATAGAATGTATCCACTCCTTCCTCACCACCCATCCCTCGCTGTGTGCTATCTTGCTCTCTAATGTTCTCGACGATGATCGGATGACAGTCAGATCCAAGCATAGAGGTTATGATACCCAGGATATCTTGCATTCAACCCCTATACCTATGTACCATTGTAAGCACAGTTCAACTCCCCATCTCAGCACCCGATACATAGTTGATAGAGTGAACCCCTACATGGCTATATGGTGCATTGTAATATGCCTAGTTTGCATTGCGCTGTCATAAGGACCTGTCTCGCAGCTAGCATGACTTACCAGGCAAGAATCCCCACTAATTTTTGGGGGGTTCATGACATCATACCTATACTACTAAAGCTGTATACCAACGCCTCCCTCACAAAAGTCAGTGTTCCGCATACAGCGCCCGCTCCTCTCACGGAACATTGTTTATAAACAGTAACAGTTTTCATGAACAGTGCCACCCGATATAAACAGTACCACCCGTACCTGTTAAGAACAGTACTCATGAAGAGTAACGGGTACAACAAACAGCCCCACCCGCATGAACAGTACCGCCCGTTACCCGTTACAGACAGTACAGGTCTGTTACTGTTCATATCATTTCCTTCTCTCTCTCTCTTTTTTTTTTCGAGATCTTTTTTTTTTCCTTTTTCCCCTTCTTTCTCCCCTGCCCGCGCTTTGCGCGGGGTTCCACCCTAGTTTCCTTATAAAGACCATATCTCCTACCGAAGAGTTATAAAGGCCATGTCTCCTACCGAAGAGTTATGGATGATCTACTCATCAATGTATTTTCTTGAGAAGGGTACAACAACACGCATGCACCCCACACACTTCACCCTCACAACACATGCACACACACATGTGGAAACATGAAAATTATTTTTCAAGAACCCTACTACATATTATAAGTTATAGGTGGCATTTAGGTGTGGGTTATTTGGGTGACCCCCACTTTCTATTGCAGTAGACAGCGAGTTTCAATCACAACCACTATTTATTTTTGGCCACTTTACTTGGGTAGCACCTAGAAGATTACAACTACTCAATACTTGTCCATGGTGCACCATGTGCGTAGAACAAGAAAATTTTAGTTTAATTTTAAGTGAAAAATAATGTGACCTGACCATCCATGCCCCTATTTTTGATGAGATGATACAACATTTTTTTCTATTGAAGTATCTAGTTAGTGGTAAAATACACAATAGTTTTACTCTTCATATCCTCAATGGACAAGTTTGTACAACACATATATTATAACTATAATCTTACATACCAAATCAAGTAACTTGGCCTGATTGATTAAAAATCTATCTGAAAACATGTATAGTTCCTGTTATTATTTTTTAAACCATAGATGAACTAGTTAATATTTTTTTGATACTTATATCTATACTATAAAGGAGCCGATGAATTGAAATCTATTGTCACCAGAAATTTTTTCTACCCACCTTACCTATCTTAGACTGAAAGTGAACCCTACAGATTAAAACAATAGCAACATATTCCCCGACATATGGAACACGTGTGTTTCACGCCAGGGCGACTCCTCCTCCGGGTCTTTTTTCACCGGCGAAAATTTTACCCACCCGCGTATCCACACCCGCCCGCCATCATCCTATCCGCAGTTCCCCACTGCCTTCGACGATGCTAACCACCGCGCTTTCCACAGTGCCTCTCCTCGCTCCTCGCCCGCGACAACCGCCGTTTCTCTTCCTCCTCACTCAAACTCTACCCGCCCGCACTTCCTCGCTGTGACGAACGTGGATCCCGGCGGACCCTCGCTGTATCGAACGGGAACCCGGCGCGGATCGGCGCACCGGTGCCGAGGAAGACGGACGCCGCTCTGCCGCCCCCCACCTCCACGGCCACAACCCCACACCCCCCCGCACTTCCTCTCTATGTCACACGGGAACCCGGTGGACGGCGCATCGGTGCCGAGGAAGACGGGCGCCGGCCGCACTCGGCAGACGTGATTGGAGGCGCTGGTGCGGGCTTCATCGATGGCGACGGCTGCACCCATATCTTCGTCGGGCCTTTGCCCCCGCGGCCTCGCGCATGGGAACCTGGGCGAGCGGTGTGCCGTCGTGCCGATGGCGAGGAAGACAGACGCCGCTCATGGCGACGCGATCGGGGGCCCCCGATGCACGGTGCACGCCCGCATGCATGCATGCTCGACCGGTGGCGACGACGCCCCCATGTCTTCATCAGGCCTTTGCCGGGCAACCGTAGCCCATCACATCAGGTATGCCCGTCCCTTCTCTTTCCTTCCTGCTATGCAAAATTGAGCACCCGAACCCTAAGTTAAATATCTGTATTCGGATCTGATCTAGCCCGAGCTCCCTCTTCTCAAGGCATTGAGGACACTCGCTGGCCCAACTCTGAGTAACTACAGACCCCCTCCAATCTTTTTTTCTGTTGTTGTTTTCTTTCTCCGTAATTTGATTATGGATTGTGAAGATCAACCTGCAGGCATATTCTGTGGAATTGCTTTCTACCTTTAGTGTGATGTGTCTTCTGCCTCCAAAGGAAATCCAAGAGATTTATTGTAGATGTGCCACCAGATCCCAAATATTGTATTTCCCCTCACCGACTATACCTTTATTGTCAGAGCTTGCTAAACCTGATAAAATACTTGCAGGTATATGGATTAGTTCTAACACAAGGATCGGACTCGAATGCGGGTAATGGAATTCGATCGTATGGTTTTGTATATGAGAATATGTGCTTGTAATTTTCATGCAGTTCATTTCCTGTTGTTCTCTTTAGGTCCTTTTATACTGGGATCAGTATCCATTTGTTGCTTTGGATGATGGATCTTTGGGTCCAGAAAGTGGTGAATGGATAAAAGGATAAAAACAAAGATAAATTTTGTAGGATGGTAATTTTCCCATCATTCTTCAATAGTCCTTTCTGTTAGTAAGATAACAATTAAGGCATGCTGTTTTTTTTGTAATCATGTTCATTCTGTATCCTGAATTCTAGGTCAACAGATGGTTAGCATGTGGCATTCACTGTGCACTATGAAGATGAGGTGATATATTGATGCTTTAGCGCACGATGATGAAACAAGAACAATTTTTGAGTGGTTAATTGGTTGATGATTCTATTTTCCTCGCTTGGTGGCATGGTGCATCTGCATCTGAGTAGGTGGATAGTGGCAGCAATTTAGCACTGTGGATTGCTGATAAACATGGAAAAGCTCGGCCGCTTTTCAAATCAAACGACATAATATTAAAAGCAATCTTTGAGCTGGGGTGGCAATAACTTCCGAGGCGTACCATCCTCGCTTCGGGTTTTACTCATAAATCATAAATCATCATTGATCTTCTGATGCTTTACAGATATGCTACTGTTCCTCTGTCGCGTGGAGAACCACCTATGGATGTTTGTAAGTGTTCTCTTTGGGCTCCCAGTTCTTTCTTATATGCCACCGATGATGACACTGCTCTCTGTCTACTCACCGGTTTGTCAATGGCTGCAATTTTTTATCATGTTTGTTTATACTGTATTGCCCATCATGTATTTGCTATGTTATCCATGAGGCTAGAAGGTTCTCTATTTATCTCTTAGTAGAATACAAGAACATATGTAGTCGGGATGCAAAATAACATATATAGTCCAATGCAAAATAACATATATTTTAGATAGCATAATGTGAAGTTTTCTGTACAAAAAAGGAATCATTTGGTTCTCACTTGTGTAGAAGGAGCCTTGAGCTATTCAAGATGGCACATATCATAGCAGATCATGTATCTAAGCTTCTCTCGGTACCTAGACTGATGTGAGTATTACAGAGCAGTGGTTTTTTTGTCATTCAGGTTTGATTGCTTTATATTCTCGCTTAATTCATATTCTGAACTTTGCAGGCTGATGCATGAGATAACTTTTGCAAAGATTGATAAGCCAAAGCTCCAGTATGCACACTTATTGTCTTTGAATGCGGAAATTTTTGACAAGGCTTCTCATAGGATCAGCCCCCGCATACTCTTAATAGAGTTAACTAAAATTTAGTACATTTAGAAGCCAGCAAAAAAGTAGTTAATAGAGATAATGAATGAATATCTTTTTGAAGAAAATGTTGATAAAGGGATTAACATATACAGTAAACCATTTGAACTCACATAAAGTCATTTCCCCTGCCCAAATGCTTGTTGTCCGTGACAGAGTTCAATTTGGAAACAACTTTTGTAAAAAAAAAAATGTAAATGGCGTGAATGTAATATAACAAATTAGCTCTAACAAACTCTCTTTTTAATGTAATGACATGCAGTTCAATTCGTCAACAAAAAAAATGCTTGCTGTCTGACACACTATCATTTAATGATTTATTTACAGCTGACCTGAGAGTGGGCTTTCTACATTTCTTTGGGATCACAATAGGAATAAAGTTTACATTTTTTCTCTTTGCCCTCAGATTTAAATAGAAGCTTAAGTTGAAGTGTGAGGAGATTCCAAGATATCCAGCACTGTGAGTTGAACAGTCCAATCTTTAGTGCAAAATTGCTTACCGCCATTTTAAAAATATCGGAAGCTGGAATGTGTCTTTTGGGATAATATAAGAAGATGCAGAGAAACATTATTTATGTTCGCTAAACTAATTGCAGCATACTGCGCTTTGCGCAACCGAGTCGAGATTCCTATGGTCTTCCCGGAGATGATCAAGGAGGACTTCAACAACAGATACGGTGGGTAAAGCTGAAACAGCTATAGCGAACAGTCTCACCTGAGATTTTCGGTAACAATTCTCATTCTTGTCTGCAAGAGCAAGATATTTTTTGGGACTTTTAGGTGCATTTTCCAATACTGTACACTACATATTTTTTTTATTCCTTGCTGGGAATGCTTAGAGACAGGATGTAGTACTGTTTGAATCACCTAGAGGAGGTGAGTAAGCTGTCCAAAGTGAAGGCTCATATCGATCAAGTGAAAAGCATCATGATGGAAAATACTGACAAGGTAATAACCAACGTGTATCAGTGTATCCTTTCCCAGGCATGCATGGCCTAATGGATTCCAACCCTTGACTGAAATCTTCAATAATTCTGCTTTCATTCCTGAGTTATCTTTGACCTTGACTAACTTTGAAATACTAAATGAGGAAAAATTTGGTGAAAATATTTTAAGCCTTTGGTCGTGGACAACAGATCAATGGGCTTGTCACAAGGACAGAGCAGCTCTGCAATGATGTCTATGATTGTTGCAAGTTTCTGTTTATATATCGTAATAACCAAGTATCTTTTCAGTAACTTGTCGGTGTCAGACAGAGAACTGAAACAGAACATTGACTCCTCTCTTTGTTTCAGGCTGCTGATTTCAGTTATTTTGTGGAAAAATTATTCTCCAACTTGGGAGTTTTAGGTTTTTTATATATAAGAGATCAGAGATGACAGATATTTTTCATTTGATGTTTAATGGTGGTCTGGTTGCTTTAGTCTTGGAACCTATTTATGGTGTTGAATGGTGAATTAATGGCTATAGGCCAACTTTGATATGTTTTCCAGTATTAAAACTTCCAGTGAAATATCATTGAATTAATATAGTTTTTATGAGCTTTCTGTAATTAAACAAAATAATGATAAATTAATATATAACAATGACATAAAACATGTACATAGAAATAAAACCTTGATTGACTATAATATACCTCCTACGAATGAATTTTCTCTAATATAATTTCTCCTTTACAAATAAAATTGTCTGAATAGGCACGTGCGTGCTGCACGTGCATTTCTACTAGTATGAAACTAACGCGAGGTTTGGCCTTGAGCCAGAGGCTTGGCTTTCTTCTTACCGTTATACCAAAGCCTATGTCATCTCAAGTTCTTCAGGCAAGTGCTTGCTTGGCGCCACTGGGCAGTTCCCAATAAGACTAGCGAGCAGCAGTCCATGTCGGCTAGTCTGAGGGTCAAATCTTTCTGGCTTGAATTCTTCGTCACCGATTAGGCATGCCAGAAGTCGATGTCTCTTGAAATTGCCCACATGATGACAGACACCTAGCTTTGGGCTTTTGCACATCATAATTTATCGCTCTATTCGTTTGTCTTATCAGTCATTCAAACAATATTTTTTTCTCACAGCAAATCAATCGGCCTGTCTTATCAGCCGGCTCCTCTATGGTGAGGGAGGAGGAGTAATCCTGTGCTTGTATGTCAATGAAATGAAAACAAAGAAACATAGGAGTTCTGAAATACAATATGTAACCATCTATTTTTTTAATTCTCTATCATTATTGGCAACAATAACCATTGAACTCAATTTTCTTATAAGTTACTTGCCCCTGCCTGTCATGCATCACGATGAACATTAACCTAAAGTAAAACCCCTAAATGTTATCTAAATTATTCAATTTGTCATGATAATCAAAAGTAACCTAAAAAAGTAAACCCTATGTTTTAGCCTCTCAGATTTACCATCATTGATAGTAACCTTGAGTAACACTATAAATCTCCATTGCAACTTCTCAACATGTGTTTTTTTTTTTTTAAAGAAAATAACGCTAATAGAATATTTTGTATAACCCACACCTTTTTCTAGCTGGTTTCGGCTTGGATTTTCTGATAGGCTTTTGGGCGACTAGTTTTTGAAAAGAATGGATTTTGTCTTAACTAAGTTTAGATATAAATGTTTTTGACAACCCCAGTTTTGTGGCTATATTGCTAGCTAGGTGATGAATCGTAATACTCGAGTACTTACTAGCATGCAACAAAGTTATCCCCACTCATTCATTTATTCATTCATCATAACATACATTTTTAACCCGAGCCCTATATGCATGCTAGCAATAAGTACCTTAGTTCTAGTATTAACCATATGCATGTGATTCTCAAAAAAAAAAAAAAAAAAAAAAAAAAAAAACATATGCATGTGAATTTCTAGTCCACACCTATGGGAAGGGGCTATATATGCCTTCCCATTTCCTCCCACACGCTTCATATTTCCACAGCCACATGCCAAGGTAGATGCTAGCTAGATAAGCGCATATGTAGTGTAGCTAGGAGCACAGCAGCACACAATAAAAATAAAGGATGTTTCTGAGCAGTAGTAGTATAGCTGACTAAGTTTAGGCATTGCGCTTCAGTTAAGAGTGAACTAGCTAGAATTGGGTGGCACCGGAAAACCAAATGCATCAGGGAGACATGCGAGGCAGTGCTTCAATTGGAGAAGGCTGACTAGAGCAGAGACATCTCCAAACATACAGCGACACAACGCCTCAAAGTCCTGCTGTACGGTACCTTGTTTGAAGCGCCTTGGAACTGAGGCGCTAGCTCAAGGAAAGCATGAGACTTGGAGTGTGAGTTTATTTTGCCTGCTACTGGTCTCTAGGAAGCTCTACACATCTTCGCACCACGAGACCCTTATCTGTCAATGGAGACGAGACGGCGGTCGAAAGAGAGAGAGCACCAGGAGACCCTTATCTGTCAATGGAGACGAGACAGCGGTCGAAAGAGAGAGAGCATCAGAACGAGGAGGAGCGAACAGTTTGCCGACACCTTCGTTCACCATGGATAGCCTTAAAAAAGTCTAGGGATACCTAGATCAATATGCAGTTTAATAGGAGTTTGTA
Source organism: Chrysopogon serrulatus (assembly GCA_015844335.1). NCBI lineage: Eukaryota > Viridiplantae > Streptophyta > Magnoliopsida > Poales > Poaceae > Chrysopogon > Chrysopogon serrulatus. Next base: position 50,231 of record JADLZL010001757.1, on the reverse strand, counting down.
GAAGTAGATGAGAATGAGCTCAGCTATAGCTATTAAGCAATGCAAGCTGGCTTAGTTCGTGTCATTTTAGCAACGTCAACCAAAAAAAAAAAAAGGCTATATGTAATGGCCATGATCGACCTTCTTGGGCTGATTTACCTTGGTAATTGCACTGGAAGTAAATTGAATAATAACAAGGTTGAAGTTTGATTCACAAGCTATTATATATCTTTTAATTTCGTAGATGCAATGGTTCACATATGCAATATGAATGCATGCCAGGGTAGAGCGTACTGCATGCATATTGCGTATACATCGTCAGTACACCACACATATTGTCATGTTGATCCATACTTGGTAATAAGCTCATTGTACAAGCTTACGTTTACGCTAGAGTACATACTTACTTTGATTTAGTAGTCAACCGGCTGTCATGTTGTTGGAGAGTACATAGAGACCACTAGTTTATTATTAGGGACTTGATTGTGAGCTATCGATATTAATTGGTGCACTGTAAACTTGTGATTCTTTAGATATCTTGATCAGCGAAACTGATAGGAGAAAAGCTTGAGAAAAGCTTGAACTGAAGACATTCAAAGGACTTGAGATTATAAACATGAAAGGCCACCGCCGGAGATGAAACAAAAAGCCAGAAAACACGATCACTGAGGGCACAAAGACGAAAAGCAGAAGCAAACCCTCCAATGACGACAGCCTGAAGGATGGTGGCTGCCGAGAGCTCGGCCAATCTGAACTGACACCGGCCAAAGGAGAGGACAAGGAAAAATTCATGGAGAGAGGCAGAGGGGCCATGACAAACCGGAGCACCAAAACGGCGAAGAATTTCTGCTTCAACAACACGTCCAGGCCAAGTTGGGGCCGGGAAGGTCCATGATCACAAGCGCCAAGAGCAAGGTGAAGGAAGCCACCGAGATCGCCTTCATCCTTTCGCCTCGGGCTTTTCTTCACAACACTATTGCTTGAAGCCGTCTTCAGTGGTTCGCTCTGCAGGAACCAAACATTTATATACTTTCAGAAGTGGTGATGTTTTCTTTGTCTTGCACCAAAGTAAGCATTTTTTTTCTCCTTGGGACTAGTATGTAGTTAGTGATTACACACCAGAGCCATAACAGGTTCACTCTGCTTCACTGCATCTCACTCTGTTTCACTGCATAATGTCATTGAGCAAGAGAATGTATCCACTTCTCCCTGGTCCCTCCTCGTGTGCTGTATCTTGCTTTCTACTAATATTCTTGATCATCGGATCGTGAAACAACTGTCAGATGAAAACAGTGATCCTGTGATAGCCAGGATATCTTGGATTCAACCCCTAGACCATATGTACCACTGCAAGCACATAGCGGCTATTGGAGACCCCACTCCAGCACGGGATATAGTGTCAATAGAGAGTGAAGCAGAGTTTACTCAAACATTTTTGTTCCAAATGCCTCCCTTGTCTACATGACTATGCCTCCCTTGTCTACATGACTAAATGCTGCATTGTAATATGCCTAGTTCTTTGCATTGCGCTCTCGTAAGGACCTGTCTACCAGCTAGCACGATCTACCACGCAAGAATGCCCTTGAGTTTTTTTTTTTTTTTTTGTTCAATGACATTTCCTTATAAACACCATATCTCATATCGAAGAGTTAGGGCATCCGAATAACTGCTGATTAATGCATTTTTTTTGGGAAACATGAAAATTATTTTCAAGAACTATCCATGTCTAAGTTATAGGTGGCATTAGGTATGGGTTTGGCTGACGCCACTTTTTCATGCCGTAGACAACAAGTTCCAATCACAACCACTTTATTATGGCCACTTTACTTGGGTGGTGCCAAAGTATAGAAGATTACAATTAAAGCCAGCTCCAACGCTACAGGGTGGCTAGGAGTTTGAGCCTCCATGTAGATCTCAGACCTCCAAATCAGCTTGTGTGGTGGTTTCGCAGACTCTGACAGGATCCTGCAGAAGCAGCCGCTATATTACACAGATACGGATACGTGTATTGGTATCGGAAGGATAAATTTCCAAAAAAAAACCCGATACGCGGATACGTTTAATATTAAAAATAAAATAAAAATAAAATTAATTAAAGTGTACTTATTACATAACAGCAGGTCTAGAGGTCTCAAAAAAAGTAGTATCAAATATAGAAAAGTACTAAAAGGCACTCAGACGCGATTCATGCAGCAGCAACTTGCTATTCCTCATTTGGCCCACTGGATTCAGGGGCAATTCAGGAACACATCAGCACAGATATCAACAAAACATACAGGCCACACTGCCCTTGGCTCACGTGGACCACGTCCATGTAACACCCAGTTTTAAAGACAAAACCTGGTATGCTATATGTGTGCCCAGGAAGTCCACACATACAACCACAGAGTAAATAGTATCAGTAAACAATGTTATATATAGCGTAATCATAAGTATATTAACACTTACATCGAATAACGCGGAATAGGAGCTAATCTTTTCTTCAAACTCCATTCTTCACGTGGACGGTTGATCGGGGTAACACATGCCTAGCACTCCAATTACTTCTCATAAAACTCACTACATCCTCCATCCGGTACCCATCCGGGATTTTACCAATGTATTAAAAAGTAAAGACAAGCGTAAGTACATGTCGTACTCAGCCCGAATATAACATGGGGTTAATGAGGCTCAAAAGGCTAATACGGTTTACAGCGGTTAGCAAACTTTTATCATATCTCAATTTTAGCATAAGTGAGTAGCAACAAGTAGCATAAATCCCAAATAACCGTATGATCATGTAAACAATGATTAAAGTATAGCAAAAAAACAGTAATCAAGAATTTTCCATCGCATAAACCATTATTCTATAAGAAGTCCAGGGCCGCTCGTGACCGTGAGCACGGCCGATATATCGCTTTTAACACTCTGCAGAGGTTGTACACTTTCACCGTGAGTCGTGATTCCCATGTGCCGGGTCATGACTCCCATATCGCCTTTACCCGAAAAGCGGCGGGGTACACTATGAAGTCTTTCAAAGGTTCATCTAACAAGTTAAGGCCGCTAGGTTTCCTCGACAAGCAGACATAGAATCCTCCTTCCAAATGGTTCACACCGCAGCACACATGAGGACAGAAGCCATGCTATGCCCATCGTGTAAAGCCCCTCTTGCGCCTTTCGGTAACCTCTAACAAGCTAGAAGAGGGTCCTCATACTTGACTAAAGCCAGAGCCATATAGCCCTCACGGTTGTACTGTAAGTCCCGGGTGCTCACTTACAGATAAGTCCTTAGGGAGGACAAGAGCAAACAGGTACTCTTCCCCTTTAATTTTTCGTTGCTAAAAAGCGAGTTTTAAACCTTTGTTGCATATAGCATTAATCATGTTACAGATCATAATGGTTATTCATTAAGCACTAGCATAAGCTACCCAAATGCATAAACCCACGGTAATCAAGGTACAAGATACACATGCTAGAAAATCCTTAGGGGTAAACAAGGAAGACACATGCAATATGAATTAATGATTAATGGTGAATAGGTAACAAGGATGATCCCATGCTATACTTGCCTTGCTCAACGAACCCTTGGTGATACGGCTCGTCAAAGTACTCCTGATCACCAGCGTATTGCTCACCGTCTATACTCCACAACAATCAACATACAATCATCCAAGCGCAATCATGCATAGCAAACAAAAGTATAGATTAGAACAGTACACCAATATCATAAAACAAAGATAAAAAGTTTAGATAACGAGTCTACGCATTGCTAGGATCACACAGACGTTTGGATCACCAAAATCGAAGCTAAAACGGTCAAGTTATGAATTAAACAAGATTTCATGTATAAGATTTATTAATTTTATTAAACAATAAAATTAAAAGTTGGAAAACATGGTCAACAGTACTATAAACATGTAGATTACTCAATTACGAATCTAACGCAACTTGAACGGATCAAAACGGAGTTAAATTGAAGAAGTTATACTCAAAAGAACTCAGTGACAAACTTGTAAATACTCTGAAAGCGATTTTCGAATTAAAATAAATAAAATTCAGTTTTTTAAAATCAAATCGAGGACTGCGGGTCTAAAAATAAGAAAGCTGGAGGTTTCTTTTGCAAAATTAACAACGAAGGGGTACGGGGCAACGTGGATCGTCCGATCTGATCTGGACGATCCAGATTAGAAGAAGGGAGATAGAGAGGGAGTCCGGCCGGCGCACTGTAGCTCCGGCGGCGGCGCCATTGCCGGAACCGAGCAAAGCTCGTCGGCGTTCACCAATCCACCGATTCCGCGCGCGATTGACCGAACCGATGGCACGGGGAGATAGAGCGTGCAACGGGGGACTCACCCACGACGTCGGCAGGGACCGAGAGGGATCGGAGACGGCGAGTGATGGAGAATGGCAGACGGCGGGCTCCTGCGAGGTTCGGCGAAGGTCAGAGCGTGAACCAAAGCATGAAAAAGGAAAAGAAAAGGCTTGGCGGCGCCGCAAGGTCATTGCGCAGCTCGGCCGCGAAGCTTACGGCGGGCGAAACGACGGCGGAGAGACGGAATGGCGGCGGCGGCGTTTTGGCTAGGGGTTGCGGCGTCGCCGCCGCTTGCCGCGAAGCGGCGTATACCGCCGCAACAGGGTGGGGTGGAGGCGGTGGTGTGCGGGGGCTCGGGATTTATAGCCCAGGGGCCACGGCCGCGAAGGAAAGCAAGGATCCGAGCTCGGATCGAGCTCAATCGAAGAAGGAAGGCGCGGCTGCCATTTTTGGAAAGCGCCGGAGGTTGAAGAAGGTAAGGGCGGGGTGCGGCTGACGGCTGGGTCCCACCTGTCGGCGCCAAACAGAAGAGAAAGGGGAGGGGCGCGTTGGGCCTGCTTTGCTGGGCCGCGGGATTGGATGCTGGGCTCCCGGCTTAAGAGAGGAAGGAGGGAGGAGAGTTGGGCCTTCGGGCCAAAATAAAGAGAGGGAGAAGTTCTCCTCTTTTCTTTTTTTTTCTTTTATCTATTTCAAACCAGTTTTGAAATGCAAATTGAATTCAAATTTGAATTTGAACAACACCAAGCAATCCAAAAACAATTATGCACCAGCATGAATGCAAAAAGCATGTCTCTACCTTATGATGGATTTTATTTTAATAAAATTAATTATTACTCTATGTTTAATGCACTCACACAATTGCATAATAATTCAATTTCACCTATTTTGGAAAAATGCAAATTTCAGGGTGTTACAAATTCTACCCCTTAATTAATTCTCGTCCTCGAGAATTGGATATGCTTACTCGAACAATCTAGCGATATGACTTCCTCGGATCATCCTCTCTTTCCCAAGTCGCCTCGTCTTTGGAGTATTGGTTCCACTGCACCTTGCACATCTTGATAACCCTGCCCCGGTTTACTCGCTCTGCGGGTCTCCAAAATTCTCACTTTGGAAATTCCTCATAGGTTAGATCATCACTAACAGCAATCTCCTCTAACGGTATTTGTTCCTCGGGTACTGCAAACACTTCTTTAGCCGAGACACATGGAACACATCATGCACACCGACAATGCATGTCGGCAACTCTAGCCGGTAGGCCACTTCTCCACGTCTCTCTAAAATCTTGAAAGGTCCGATATACCTTGGGGCTAACTTTCCTTTCATGTTAAACCTCTTCACACCTCTCATAGGTGACACTTTTAAATAGACGTAGTCACCCACTTTAAATACCAATTCTCGCCTTCTAGTATCAGCATAACTTTTCTGTCGAGATTGGGCCACTCTCAAATTATCTCGGATCATTCTCACTTGTTCTTCGGCATCTTTAAGAACATCAGGTCCAAATACTTGACTCTCCCCTGTTTGATTCCAAAACAGTGGTGTCCTGCACTTGCGACCATACAATGCTTCAAACGGTGCCATCTTGAGACTCTTCTGATAACTATTGTTGTATGAGAACTCAGCATATGGCAAACTCTTATCCCAATTAGTACCATATTGTAAAGCGCATGCTCTCAACATATCCTCCAATATCCGGTTAGTCCTCTCGGTGCACATTCGTCGGTCCCGAGGATGATAGGCTGAGCTGAAGTTTAACTTTGTTCCTAGTGACTCATGTACTCCCTTCCAGAAATGTGATGTGAACTGAGAACCTCTATCGGACACGATCTTCTTAGGTACACCATGTAAACATACTATCCTCTCCATGTACAGCTCTGCTAACTTAGGTCCATGGTAGGTAGTCTTGACCGGTATAAAGTGAGCAACTTTAGTTAACCGATCCACTATTACCCATATCGAATCATACCCTCTCTGAGTCCGTGGCAATCCTACTATAAAATCCATACTAACTTCTTCCCATTTCCACTCGGGTATCTTCATTGGTTGTAGTAACCCTGCAGGTCGTTGATGTTCAGCTTTGACCCTTTGACAAGTGTCACACAAAGCTACATATTCTGCCACATCTCTCTTTAATCCATACCACCAATATTTCTCCTTCAAATCCAAGTACATCTTAGTACTTCCTGGGTGTATAGAATATGTTGACTCATGGGCCTCTCGCAAAATTGCATCTCGGATAGCCTTCACAGCTGGTACACAAATCCTCTTTCCAAACCATAGAGTCCCATTATCATCCAGACGAAATCCTGGCGCTTTGCCGATCACTATGTTCTCTGCAATCTCTTTTAGTTTCTCATCCTCAAGTTGACCTTTGCGGATTTCTTGCTCTAGAGTCGGCTCAACTACCAACTCCACTGTACTATTGACAAAGCCCAGATTGAGATGTTCAATTTCAGCACACAACTCCTTAGGCATGGGTGTTGTCCGAATCTCATTTGCATAACTCTTCCTGCTAAGAGCATCAGCTACAACATTGGCCTTCCCGGGGTGATAATGTACTTCCAAATCATAATCCTTAATCAATTCCAACCATCGACGTTGTCTCAAGTTCAAGTCTGACTGAGTGAAAATATATTTCAAACTCTTATGGTCGGTGTAAATGTCACTCCTATGGCCAATAAGATAGTGCCTCCATATCTTCAAAGCATGAACCACTGCTGCTAATTCCAAGTCATGAGTGGGATAATTCAACTCATGCTTCCTCAGCTGCCTTGATGCATAGGCCACTACTCTTCCTTCTTGCATAAGAACACATCCCAGACCAAGACGAGACGCATCACAAAAGATGGAGAAGTTCTTACTCAGATCTGGCAATATCAACACCGGGGCTGTGGTTAATCTCTTCTTTAACTCATCAAAGCTAGACTGACACTGGAAAGACCATACAAACTTAGCATTCTTCTCCAATAGTGCAGTCATAGGCTTAGCAAGCTTAGAGAATCCTTCAATGAATCTCCGGTAATAACCAGCTAACCCAAGGAAACTTCGGATCTCACTAACATTAGTAGGTGGTGTCCAATCTAACACATCCTTCACTTTGCTAGGATCCACTGCAATACCACCATTGGATACAACATGACCAAGAAAGGAAACTTCCTTCAACCAGAATTCACACTTACTTAAACAGCATATAGCTTGTGCTCCCTGAGCTTCTGCAAAACTAACCTCAAATGCTCAGCGTGTTCTTCCTCATTCTTGGAGAATACCAATATATCATCAATGAATACCACAATGAACTTATCCAGATACTCCATAAACACCTTGTTCATCAAGTACATAAAGTATGCAGGTGCATTGGTTAGCCCAAATAACATCACTGTGTACTCATACAACCCATACCTTGTAGTAAATGCAGTCTTCGGTATGTCGGTGGCACGAATCTTCAATTGATGATAACCGAACGAAGATCAATCTTAGAGAATACACAAGCACCCCTCAACTGGTCAAATAAATCATCAATTCTAGGCAAAGGATACTTGTTCTTGATGGTAACCTCATTGAGTGATCGATAATCAACACACATCCTCTGAGTACCATCCTTCTTGTCAACAAATATGACTGGTGCTCCCCAAGGTGAAGAACTTGGGCGAATAAAACCTTTCTCAGACAACTCTTTTAGCTGCTTCTTTAACTCTTCTAATTCAGGTACCCCCATTCTATATGGACGCTTAGCTATAGGTGCAGTGCCAGGTAAAAGCTCAATAATAAATTCAATATCACGGTCGGGTGGCATACCCGGCAAATTATCGGGAACACATCCGGGAACTCATCCACCACGCGGTCCTGGCGGCTACCATCTCCATTCAGTTTGGGTCACGGTGGCGGTTTGTCGTGGTTGAACTATTACATCAACACCGATTCTGTCCCCACTTGGCGTTGTCGGTACTACCACTTTCTCTTGACACCGAATCACTACATGATGTTTCTTCATCCAGTCCATACCTGCAATAAGATCAATCCCAAATTGTTCTCAACACTATAGGGCAAACTTTGAAGTCTACCCCCCTTATAGACGGACTAGCTGCCGGACATTTATACTTTGTCTTTACATACTTCCACCCGGTGAATTTACTATGAAGTTGTTTTTCAGAGCACATACTTGGTATGCCATGCATTTGGATAAAAATATGCGAAATAAAAAGGAATGCGAAGCTCCGTAGTCGAAAAGAACAAGAGCGGGGGATGGAATTGACACCGAACGTACGAGCATGACCTCTGGGTGCCTCCTCTGGGCGGTTTTCGGTTGACACATGATTCACCTTCCCAATGTTGTTCAGCCGAGGGTGCGCCTTCTGGTTGCTATTCTCGGTTACGTAGAGTCCAGTGGGTTTCGCTTCTTAGGGGCGTGGTAAGACATGTGACCTGGCTCACCGCAGATATAACATCTATTGGGGGTGTTAGGTGCACTGCTCTTCACGGGGGTGTTGTTGGGGTTTCCAGGACGAGGCGTCTGATTGCCATACTGCTGCTGTGGGCGCTGTCCACCAGATTGCTGTGGATACTGAAGGCGCTGCTGATTCTGATTGCGGTTCCACTGGGGATAAGGACCTTGGTACCTTGGCGGTTGCCCCTGATTGGTGCGAGAGCGAGTGTTACTTCCAGAGGCTGGTCCTTGCCACCTCCTCTTCTTGTGGTCTAACTCCTGGCGTAGGTTGCCCACCACTATTGCTCGGTCCACCAGTGCATGGAAATTGGGGTAGAGAGTAGATGAGAGTTGCAACCTGAGATCATCATACAACCCCTTCAGGAAACGTCCCTGCTTCTTTGCATCAGAATCAACATCCTCAGGTGCATAACGAGACAGCTGAGAAAACCGGTCACGGTACTCGCCCACTGACATGGAACCTTGCTTCAGCCTATGGAACTCCTCCTTCTTAACTTCAATCTCCCCCTCGGGGATGTGGTGAGCTCTAAATGCCTTCTGGAACTCCTGCCAGGTGATCTAGTTTGGGTGAGGGTGGCCATACTGGTATGACTCCCACCAGGTTTGAGCTGCCCCCCAGAATCGTCCCAACCATATAGCACCTTCTCATAGTCATTGCATTGTGCTATATTGAGCTGCTTCCCGACCGCATGAAGCCAGTCATCAGCCTCCAGTGGATCTGCAGTATGAGTGAACACCGGAGGGCGACCCTTCAAGAAATCACCACGCTTGTCTCTAGCAGGGGGTGGTGGTGGCGGTGGTGCAGCTGACTGGTTCTCGATGTGTTGCACCAAGGTTTGCAAAGAAAGCGAGTTTGTGTTGCAAACATCTGCTCCATAGTCGGCGGTGGCGGTGGCGGAAGTGGTGTTGGCGGTGGATAGTTGCCCATACCCCTACCACCTCTACGTCCCCTAGCTCCTCTGCCTCTTGCTGCCATCTGTTCTCCAAAAGCAAATGCTCAAGTTTAGCATATACTCAGCCAAACGAATCACTAATGCAAGTAAACACTGAATCTGAAAATTTCTGGGCGTCTTCATGCAACAGTAGCACAGTAAATCAGTCATAACTCAAGCTAAATATAATCAAATGAGTCATGGCATATATGGATGGAAAGCTTAAGAAATTATCTACAACTTTCATTCAGGTGAGATTTCCAGATTCTGACGTGAACTAGGAGTAAAACAGCAAAACATTAATTCTGTCCAGAGAGGCTGTCAGCGCAGAAACCTTCAACTCCAACAATTATATCTCTCAAACTATAACTGATAAAAAGGTGATTCCAGCGGCATTTGAAAGATACTGAAGTCTAATTACTCTCATAAAAATTTCATAAATTTTGCACAAACAGATTGGCGGGTATCAACTAAAGAACACAGACTGCTCCAGAGACAGATTTCAGCAAAACGATATAACCGACCCAAACTTAAACATTTATTAATCTAACTTAAAAAATTCTTAAACTTTGGGACTTGTGGACATGCCCACAATCTCCCAGCACTCATAACAAAGATCTAACTCAAACATAAGCATAATGATAATCATCCACACACTAAAAATTCACACGCACACACTTGACTAGACTCGACTTGACTCGATTCAAACCATGATACTATCGTATTATGATAAAGATAGACTCCAACTCCTAGGCTCGATCTAGCTTCTCATAAAGTCTTGGACGGTGGAGTTCCTCCCTAAGGTCATCAGCTTCCCTCCGGCTTCTCTTGCGTGACCTTTGTTGTGCCTGCAGCTTTCGATCTTGAGTCGCGTTGTCGCGCATCAACTCATGAGCAAAGAGGACTAGCGATCGAGTGGTAGGATCCGCATCCTGGGGATTCAGCATCACCCATCCTAGCTCCTCATCATAACGAGGAAGGTAGCGGTCCTCATCCTCCATCATGTCCTCATAGCGCCTCTCATGGTATACAAGGTAGGCTTCCAGAGCTGCGTCTTCCATGCTGGCCCGAAGAGTGGTACGTCCAGCCGTATGCCTCAGCATCGAGTCCACTTGGAAAGCTTCTACCTCCTCATTCCAGATGTAGACAACCACCTTCGCCTTCCAAAGAAGTGCCCTCAACGGGGTGGATGTTCTCCTCGCAAAAGTACTCCATCGCGAACTGGCCATCATAGTAGCTATGGAACATATCCATAAGATGAGCATGGTAGTAGTTGGCATAATCTCTCCACTTGGAGTAGAGCCTCTTGGTCCATCCCATGGGAAGATCATCTCCTCCTGCTGCGCCACCTTGGGGTGGTGGTGGTGGATCAGCTCCAGCAACGTCCTCTTGGTGTTCCTCTTCATCATCAGAGATATCTATGATCACCACTTCCGGTTCTTCTTCTTCAGGCTCCACTTGGTGCTTCGTCACGACCTCATCTTCCTCGACGTTGGTCTCATCGCGGGGCTCCATCGGGGCATACTCTGCACGGGGTGGGTAGTAGCCTCCGGTGCTAATGCGAAAGCATCTTATGGGCACGTGTCATCTACGAATTAGACCAAGATTAAGTTAGAATTAGAGCCAAATAATTTTGTAATAGAATAAGATGGAAAACAGCATAAAAATTTAGCAAAATAACAAGATCAAGATAGTAAGCATGAAATAAGTGAACAAGAGATGCTAAAACGACCATTGCTAACTAGGCTTGCGTCCTACAGTCAACACGGCTTTTATATCAATCTGTAACACCCAGTTTTAAAGACAAAACCTGGTATGCTATATGTGTGCCTAGGAAGTCCACACATACAACCACAGAGTAAATAGTATCAGTAAACAATGTTATATATAGCGTAATCATAAGTATATTAACACTTACATCGAGTAACGCGAATAGGAGCTAATCTTTTCTTCAAACTCCATTCTTCACGAGGGGCGGTTGACCAGGGGTAACACATGCCTAGCACTCCAATTACTTCTCATAAAACTCACTACATCCTCCATCCGGTACCCATCCGGGATTTTGCCAATGTATTAAAAAGTAAAGACAAGCGTAAGTACATGTCGTACTCAGCGAATATAACATGGGGTTAATGAGGCTCAAAAGGCTGATACGGTTTACAGCGGTTAGCAACTTTTATCATATCTCAATTTTAGCATAAGTGAGTAGCAACAAGTAGCATAAATCCCAAATAACCGTATGATCATGTAAACAATGATTAAAGTATAGCAAAAACAAGAATCAAGAATTTTCTATCGCATAAACCATTATTCTATAAGAAGTCCAAAGCCGCTCGTGACCGTGAGCACGGGCCGATATATCGGGTTAACACTCGCGAGAGGTTGTACACTTTCACCGTGAGTCGTGATTCCCATGTGCCGTGGTCATGACTCCCATATCGCCTTTACCCGAAAAGCGCGGCAGGGTACACTATGAAGTCTTTCAAAGGTTCATCTAACAAGTTAGGGCTGCTAGGTTTCCCTCGACAAGCGGACATAGAATCCCCCTTCCAAATGGTTCACACCGCAAAAAGACACACATGAGGACGAAGCCACGCTATGCCCATCGTGTAAAGCCCCTCTTGCACCTTTCGGTAACCTCTAACAAGCTAGAAGAGGGTCCTCATACTTGACTAAAGCCGAGCCATATAGCCCTCACGGTTGTACTTGTAAGTCCCGGGTGCTCACTTACGTATAAGTCCTTAGGGAGGACAAGAGCAAACAGTACTCTTCCCCTTTAATTTTCCGTTGCTAAAAAGCGAGTTTTAAACCTTTGTTGCATATAGCATTAATCATGTTACAGATCACAATGGTTATTCATTAAGCACTAGCATAAGCTACCCAAATGCATAAACCCACGGTAATCAAGGTACAAGATACACATGCTAGAAAATCCTTAGGGGTAAACAAGGAAGACACATGCAATATGAATTAATGATTAATGGTGAATAGGTAACAAGGATGATCCCATGCTATACTTGCCTTGCTCAACGAACCCTTGGTGATACGGCTCGTCAAAGTACTCCCGATCACCAACAGTATTGCTCACCGCCTATACTCCACAACAATCAACATATAATCATCCAAGTGCAATCATGCATAGCAAACAAAAGTATAGATTAGAACAGTACACCAATACCATAAAACAAAGATAAAAAGTTTAGATAACGAGTCTACGCATTGCTAGGATCACACGCACGTTTGGATCACCAAAATCGGAGCTAAAACGGTCAAGTTATGAATTAAACAAGATTTCATGTATAAAATTTATTAATTTTATTAAACAATAAAATTAAAAGTTGGAAAACATGGTCAACAGTACTATAAACATGTAGATTACTCAATTACGAATCTAACGCAACTTGAACGGATCAAAACGGAGTTAAATTGAAGAAGTTATACTCAAAAGAACTCAGTGGCAAACTTGTAAATACTCTAAAAGTGATTTTTAAATTAAAATAAATAAAATTCAGTTTTTTAAAATCAAACCGAGGACTGCGGGTCTAAAAATAAGAAAGCTGGAGGTTTCTTTTTCAAAATTAACAACGAAGGGGTACGGGGCAACGTGGATCGTCCGATCCGATCCGGGCGATCCGTTAAAGAAGGGAGATTGAGAGGGAGTCCGGCCGGCGCATTTATTCGGGCGGGCGGCGCCATTGCCGAACCGAAGCCGCTCGCCAATCCACCGATTCCGGCAAGTGATTGACCGAACCGATGGCACGGGAGATAGAGCGTAACGGGGACTCACCCACGACGCCGGGCAGGGACCGAGAGGGATCGGAGACGGGCGGGTGATGGAGAATGGCGGACGGGCTGGCTCCCGCGAGGTTCGGGCGGTCGAGCGTGAACCAAAGCATGAAAAAGGAAAAGAAAAGGCTTGGCGGCGCCGCAAGGTCATTGGCGCAGCTCGCCGCGAAGCTTACGGCGGGCGAAACGACGGGCGGAGAGACGGAATGGCGGCGGCGGCGTTTCGCTAGGGTTGCGGGCGCCGCCGTGGTTGCCGCTAAGCGCGCATACCTTGCAACAATGTGGTGGGGTGGAGGCGGTGGTGTGCGGGGCTCGGGTTTTATAGCCTGTGGGCCACGGCCGCTGGAAGGTAAGGATCCGAGCTCGGATCGAGCTCAATCGAAGAAGGAAGGCGCGCTGCTGCCATTTTTGAAAGCGCCGGAGGTTGAAGAAGGTAAGGGCGGGTGCGGCCGACGGCTGGGCCCCACCTGTCGGCGCCAAACAGAAGAGAAAGGAGGGGCGCGTTGGGCCTGCTTTGCTGGGCCGCGGGAGTGGATGCCGGGCTCCCGGCTTAAGAGAGAAAGGAGGGAGGAGAGTTGGGCCTTCGGGCCAAAATAAAGAGAGGGAGAAGTTCTCCTCTTTTCTTTTTTTTTCTTTTATCTATTTCAAACCAGTTTTGAAATGCAAATTGAATTCAAATTTGAATTTGAACAACACCAAGCAATCCAAAAACAATTATGCACCAGCATGAATGCAAAAAGCATGTCTCTACCTTATGATGGATTTTATTTTAATAAAATTAATTATTACTCTATGTTTAATGCACTCACACAATTGCATAATAATTCAATTTCACCTATTTTGGAAAAATGCAAATTTCAGGGTGTTACAGTCCACCGAAAAAAGAGAAGGGAGAGGTGATGCCTGGCTGGTGGCTGCCGTGTAGGTCCCTTTTGGGTGAGGTGGCGCTGCCCCGTTGGCCCTTGTGACGTGGAGTTGGGGAGTGGGCATCGGATTCCTCTGCCCGTCGTCCTTATCCTCTCACCGAAGCGGACAGAAAAGGAGAGAGGGAAGAGGGAAAAGAAAGGAGGAAAGGGGGAGAGAGGGAAGAGGAGCAGCAGCAGGGGAGGGTCAGGCGGCGACGGCGCTCTGCAAGGCGAAGGCGGTGTCTCTCGGCTCCGGCAGTCCGGGCGAGGGGCGGCTCCTCCCTGCTCGGGCGCTCGTGAGAAAGCAGAGCAGGAGACAGAGGAGAGAGAGAGAGAGAGAGAGAGAGAGAGAGAGAGAGAGAGGAGGGAGCAGAGGGAGGCAGCAAATGGGCGAGCAGGAGCGGCGGCGGCCAGCGGGCCTCCGGCGCGCCCCCGGTGCTGCCGGCCCGGCGGTTGCGGCCGGCGGCGAGGGCAAGTGCGATAGCGGCGAGGCATGGGCGGCTCGGGCGAGCACGGCGGCCCGCTTCGGCACTCGGCAGGCCAGCGGGGCGACGAGGCGAATCAGGCGGCGGTGGCCCTGGGCGCTGCAGTGGTGAGTGGTGACGGCCGTCCCACGGCGATGAGGCTGTTATTGGGCTGGGCCGTATCCACAAACGTAGATACGCGTATCACAACGCCGATACGTATCAGCCAAACATATCGGAATTTAATAAAAATAATAAAAATCCGGATACTTCCTGGATACGTATCGAAGCCGTATCGGATACGTATCCGTGTCCGATGCGTATCTGATACGCGATACGCGGCCTTCCTGAAGTATCCGTGTAACAGAGAGCAGCCGGTGCTTCATCTAACATCAAGCGCAAGCTCTCACGAAGCGGAGCGTTGCAGCAAAAATGTATTGGCTTGCTGACGCATTTTGGCAGAACAACATGCATCTCCTTTGGCAAGGTTCAGAAAAGTTGTTTGCTAGGCTATTAGCCTGCGTTGGATGACGAGCAAGGTTTAGTATCCTCCGTGTCTACGTGGACTGATTTTTTTCCTTGAGACCAACAATGATAGCTGCCTCCATTGGTCCTGCCCTAATCAATACTCTTTTCTCCGCTTTGCAGCACTGGTACATGGTACACCATCTGTACCCCTATTTAATGAAATGATACAAACATTTTTTTTTATCGAAGCATTTAATTAGGAGTGAAATACTACAATACTCTCTCTGTCTCTGAAAGCTTCAACTCTTAAAATCTGTACAGTATCAGTTAATTTTTTTAAGTTTGACCAACTTTATAGAAAAGAGTATCAACATCTATGACCTAAAATGAGTATTTTATAAAAATATATTATATAATAAATCTAATGGTACTAATTTAATACCATAAATCTTAGCATTTTTTCTAGAAGTTTGGTCAACGTTTAAAAATTTTAACTTAGAACAACTCTAGAAGTTGCAGCTTTTTAAGGGACAAAAGGAGCAGTTTCATTCTTCATATCCTCAATGGACAAGGATTACGGAATGTTTTCTTGAGTTCCTGAACATGTTAGAACAGAGGGAGAGTTATTGTGCATTACAATACATTGTAATTCAAGCTTTTTTTTTTCTTCCATAGTATACAAACACATATAATTTATAATAATCTTATGTACCCTTAGTCATCACAAATCAAGTACTTGGCGTTATTGGTTTTAAAAAAACTACCTGAAAACATGTATAGTTCCAGTTATATTTAAGAGCAACTAATGTGAGGTTTGGGCTTGAGCCAGAGCCCTGGCTTCCTTCACTGTTATACCAAAGGCTCCTGTCATGTCAAGTTCTTCAGGCTCGGGTTCACCAGGCTGCTCCCAATCGAAGTAATAATAAAAATAAAAAAGAAGGCTAGAGAGCACCAACTTCATGTTAGCTAGTCCCAGCGTCATACCAGGACCAAAATGCTGCCACACACGTTCTATCTCTTGTCTGAATTCGATCAAGAGCTTGCCCACACGTACGTTGACAGACACCTTTTGCATCGGTTCCCTTTGGCACATCATATATTCATATATATATAGAGATCGATAGTAGCCCAAGACCTGGCATGTCTCACGATACTCTTAGGGTACCAACGTACAGTGGCACTAGTGGAGCGAGGGTGCGGTCAGTGTTCTGGGCGGTTGCCAGACTCCTATACAAACTTGACGTGAGAGTAATGTGAATAACCCGATACATCTGATGCCTAATAAATTGATTGCTAAATATAACGCTAGAGAAAATAACTATGCACCAAGGAACTGGCATTTTAGCTAGCCAATTGATTGTGTATAACTGTATAATTTATGTATATGTTGCCTTTGCCTTTCCACATAAAACCCTTGGACACGAAGATCTCAAACTTGTCATATGACCGTCTTCCATGCATCATCATCATATAGACGACATATAATATAATATCCTATAGTAGGATCAGTTAATTTATGTCATATATCAAATCAAAAGGAACAAGATAATTGCTTTTGATTCGGTGACAAAGAAAGGTCGAGTTAGTCATAAACAAAAAGCTCGAGTTGAATTTGAATGCAATTATGCAACCGGTGCTGCAAGTTAGTAGTTACTCCTACGGAACAACATCACACACACACACACACACACGGCGGCGCATTCGCCGGCCAATAATGGAGGTGACGATGCTGCTGCTGCTTGGTCTGCTCCTCCTCCTCGTGCTTCTCATCAAGCTCGTAGTCCTTGACAAGAAGTTCTTCCCGGCGGTGTCACTGTCGTCGCAGCCCAGGAAGAAGCCGCCGCTGCGCCTGCCTCCGGGGCCATGGCAGCTGCCGGTGATCGGCAGCCTCCACCACCTCCTCCTCCTCGCGTCGCGCAACGGCGGCCTCCTGCACCGCGCGGTGCGCGAGCTGTCCGGCCGGCACGGCCCAGTGATGCTGCTCCGGCTGGGCGCCGTGCCCACGCTGGTGGTGTCCTCGGCTGAGGCGGCCAGGGAGGTGCTCAAGACCCATGACGCGGAGTTCGCCAGCCGGCACCTGACGCCGACGCTGGACGTGTTCAGCATCGGGGGGGGGGGGGTGTGGGCGGGCGGGGGGCGACATCCTCTTTTCCCTACGGCGAGCTGTGGCGCCAGCTCCGGCGGATCTGCGTGCTGGAGCTCTTCTCGGCGCGCTGCGTGCAGTCGTTCCGCCGCATCCGGGAGGAGCAGGCTGGGAGGCTCCTACGTTCCGTGGCCGACTTGTGCACCGCCGCCGGCGGTGGCAGCGCGGTGGTGGACATCGGCGAGCGGGTCTGCCGCGCCATGAACGACATCGTGGTGCGGGCGGTGCGCGCGGCGGGACGAGTTCCTGCGCGAGCTCCACAGGGCCGTGGTCCTCACCTCCGGCTTCAACTTCGCCGACCTGTACCCGTCGTCGCGGCTGGTGCGCCGCCTCAGCCGCGCGCTGCGGGAGACCGAGCAGTGCAACCGGAACGTGCGTGACATCATGGCCGAGATCATCCGCGCCCAGCTGCAGCTGCAGACCGCCGGCGGCGGACAGGACGAAGACGACAACCTGCTGGCCGTTCTGCTGAGGCTGCAGAGGGACGGCGACGCGCAGTGCCCGCTGACCACCGACGTCATCTCCACCGTCGTACAGGAGATTTTCGGGGCGGGGAGCGAGACGTCATCGACGACGCTGGAGTGGGCACTGTCGGAGCTGACGAGGAACCCACGGGCGATGCGCAGGGCGCAGGCCGAGGTGCGGGAGGCCTTCGGGGGGAAGCAGAGGCTGACGGAGGCCGACACGGCGCGGCTGAGGTACCTGCCGCTGGTGGTGAAGGAGACGCTGCGGCTGCACGTGCCGGTGCCGTTCCTGCTGCCGCGGGAGTGCCGCGAGGCGTGCCGGGTGATGATGGGCTACGACGTGCCGAGGGGGGCCAAGGTGCTGGTGAACGCGTGGGCGATGGCCAGGGACGCCGCGTAGTGGGACGACCCCGAGGCGTTCCGGCCGGAACGGTTCGAGGGGACCAGCGGTGGCGTCGACTTCAGAGGCACCGACTTCGAGTTCATCCCGTTTGGCGCCGGCAGGCGGATATGCCCTGGCATGGTTCTGGGGCTCGTCAACATGGAGCTGGCGCTAGCGGGGCTCCTCTACCACTTCGACTGGACGCTCCCGTACGACGACGGCAACGGGAAGGCGCTGGACATGAGTGAGGCGTTCGGGATCACTGTGAAGAGAGAGTCCAACCTCGTGCTACGTGCCACACCGCGTGTTCCATGCTCGCTTATGGTGGATTTGTTTAATAACATTGTATTATCACTACCGGAATCGGCTTCTTTACCGAGTGCTCGAGGCTTTGCCGAGAGCTTTTCATCGGGCACTCGGCAAAGGGCCAATTTGCCGAGAGCCGCACTCGGCAACACAAAAAACTCGGCAAAGGGATGTTTGCCGAGCGCCGAGCACTCGGCAAAATAAGGCCCTCGGCAAAGAACACCCTTTGCCGAGTGGCGGCTCTCGGCAAAGAAAAGCCCCCGGCAAAGGCTGCAGCCAGGCCATGGCGTCAATCTTTGCCGAGAGCTAGCCGTTAGGCTCTCGGCAAACTGGGCCTTTGCCGAGTGCCTTAGGTATAGCTCTCGGCAAACAATGGTCTTTGCCGAGTGCTCCCCTTCAAATTTCTCGGTAAAGTCTAAATTTTTTTTTTTGATTTTTCCCTTCCAATTTTTTCTTTAGCCTTTTCACATTATATTATACTATATTTTCAAATATGGCTTATTTTTTCAGGTGTTTTTGCTAATTTCCAGAAAGTTTATTTCTTTTCATTACAATTTTTGGAAAAATCCAAATTTGACCTGCACGTGCATCCAATAATGGACTTTAGTGGCTAAAAAATTGATATTAGCGTTATTTATGATATGTTAGGGGCGTTCTAAGACTTTGACCTAAAATTTTAAAGACCTTAGTCATGAAACATGATGACCCACGTGCGGGTTCACTTTGTTTTTTTAATTCTTAAAAAAGCATATAAATTTAAAAATCATGAAATTTATCACCGTGTCATCATTTCATGTGTCGAGGCTTTGATAAAAATTTGACAATGTTTCGAGTAAGTTGTCACATACGCCACGCTCGAATCCGACAATCCCCGAAGAAGTTTCATAAACATCTAAAGTAATCCAAATGAATCGGAGTTCGTGCATTTCCAGCGGTCGATTTAGATGTCAATACTTTTTTCATGAGCAAAGTACGTAATAAAAGGACTCTTGTAAAAATTTGGCAATTTTTTGAAATTGTTTACTATTTTTAAATTATTTTTTTATCAATGTTTGCCGAGAGCCCTATGGTTAGCACTCGGCAAAGGAAGGTTTGCCGAGAGCGCCATCGGGGCTCTCGGCAAAGAATACTTCAAGCTTTTTTAATTTTTCTTAAAAAAATGGTTCCTCTTTGCCGAGTGCCCGGCCGACGGGGCACTCGGCAAAAAAGCTTCTAATTTTCAAAAAAAATTTCGTTTTTCTCTTTGCTTAGAGTGCGGCCGACGGGGCACTCGGCAAAAGATTTACCCCAAAAAATGGTTTTCTCTTTGCGAGTGCGGTGATGCGGCACTTTCGGCAAAAGGCGACTCCGGACTTAGCCACTCGAGACACACACACCCCACCCACTCCACACACCACGCACACACACACCACACACACACACACCACACACACGCGCCCCACGCCTCCCCCCCCCGCCGCCGCCCAGCTCCACCGGCCCGGCGCCGGCCCCGCGCCGCCCAGCCCGCGCCCGTAGCCGGCCCGTCGCGCATACCCGTGGCCCGCCCCGGCCGGCGAGCAGGCGGCGGCCGGCCGCCGCGAGAAAGCCCGGCGGTCGGCCCGCCTCGGCCCAGCGCCAAAACGCTCAGCGGCCCCCACCGCGGCCCGGCCGTCGCGCCCTCCCGGCCCGTCCGCGCCAAAATTTCTGCCGGCCAAGGCCGGCCCGTCCAGCGCCCTCGGCCGCCGGCCGGCCTGCCGCCCCTCGCGCCCCACAGCCGTCGGTCATTGCCGCCCTCCTCCCCTCGGCCGCCCCTTCTCCAAATGGAGGAAGGAGAAGGGAGTAGCAGGGGAGGAAGGAGGCAAAGAAGAAGGGAGGGAGGTTGGAGGAGGAAGAAAAAGGAGAAGGAAGGAGGAGGGAGGCGAGGAAGAAGGAGGGAGTTGGGAGGAGGAAGAAGAAGGGAGAAGGAGGAGGAAGGAAAGACTTCATGGCCATCTCCCCACTTGCCAGGCCGAGCCGCTCCATTTCCGCCGTCGCCGCATTAGCTCTCCAAAGGTATTGAGTCATTGAATGGATGCAATGTATGTGGTTCTCGGCCGCTTCGATGTGGCTCTCGGCCATCGTGCCGTTCGATTTGTCCGGCCATCGAGCCATTATATATGTCTTATTGCAGGTGTGGGTATTGTCACCGTGCAAGGGAGGTGCTGTCCAAATTTTGAATTAATGCTATGTGTGTTCCTTTTTATTTTGCAGAGAAGACCATGTTGGAGCCGCGCCGAGTTGACCCCGATCGTCTTAAATCGCCGCCGCGGTTCTTGCTCGCACGGGTCGTCGCATCGCCACACCCGACTCGCCCCGGCCCGCTTAGCCTTGACCGCACCGCCACCTAAGGTATAACCTCTCTTTACGTATCGTGGTCATAGGTCACGTCACGTCACCAAGTTAGGCGTCTCCCCGCTCGAAAGAGATCACGGTAGGTAGGTATGCGAGATCTTTGCATATCGAAAACCGTGTCATTTGAATTGTCCACGCCTTGGACAGCCAGCGTATGCGTTGTTTGAGGCTAGTTTCCGTTATGCCGCTCGATCGAAGACTAAATTTCGGCATCACCTCCTTGTTGTTCTCCGGAAAACACGACGATCTCCCGTCGGGCGTGTACCGGAGAACAAATGGGAGGTGCTGCTGAAATTTCGTCTCCGATCGGAGCTTATTAACGGAAACTAGCCCCAACAACGCATACGCGGGTGGGATTAGGATCTATCCTCACCTATTATAGAGTAGGAGGCCGGTGTAGGTAAAATTGATTGTTGTTTGTCGCTAATGTATATGTTAGAAGATGGATGATCGTGACTGGATGTACACGGGTCGCCCAAATGATCGTGATTACACAGCTAAATGGATTGATAATACACATTTGTTCTTGGAGCAAGCATTCGGCGAGGCTGCTAAAGGAGCGAGTCGGGTTCTGTGTCCCTGCAGTAGGTGTGCTAATCGAAAAAGGCAATGCAAGGATACCATGAGCAAGCACCTTGTGAAGTATGGGTTTACCCCGGACTATACCCGATGGGTCCACCATGGTGAAGCCCATCGAATGAGGGAGGAGGTGATGAGAGCACGCGTCAAGGAGTTTGATGCCGATGCCGGGGTAGCAGACATGTTAGATGACTTTCATCAAGCACAGTTCGGTGATGGACGTACGGATGAGGAGGAGGAGCCAGAGGCCACCGCAAAGACGTTCTATGATATGTTTACTTCCGCACGGCAACCCCTTCACGGCCACACAAAGGTCTCTCAGTTAGACGCCGTTGGCCGCCTAATGGCGTTAAAGTCTCGCCTTAGCATGAGTCGAGACGCCTTCGACAAGATGCCGACAGTTGTTGGTAGCTTGCTTCCGTGAGGCTCACACTCTCCCGAAGAGCACGTCACGAGTCGCGAGACCGCTTCGTGCCCTTAAGATGCCGTATGATCGATACATGCATATCCGAATGGGTGCGTTCTATTCAGGAAAGAACACGCAGAAGCAAAGTACTGCCCGATGTGCGAATCCTCTAGGTATCTGGAGGTAGAGTCTGCCGATGGCCAGAAGAGGTAGCTTGACATCCCCGTGTCAGTCGTAAGGCACCTCCCTTTCATACCGAGGCTCCAACGGCTATACATGACCGAAGAATCCGCCAAACAGATGACATGGCACAAACATGGCAAACGATACAATCCTGACAAGATGGTGTATGTATCCGATGGTGAGGCATGGACCCACTTTGATGGCATTCATCATGAGAAGGCGAAAGAGGCTCGTAATGTCCGTGTTGCGCTTGCGACAGACGGGTTCAATCCTTTTGGCATGATGGCTGCGCCCTACTCATGTTGGCCCGTGTTTGTGATCCCCCTCAACCTCCCTCCCGGTGTGTGCATGCAAGCACAACACATGTTATTAACGTTGATCATTCCCGGACACCCGGGGAATCATATGGGTGTGTACATGGAGCCCGTGATTGATGAATTGATCGGTGCACGAATGGGGTATGGACATATGACCGTGCTACAAAGAGAAACTTCGGGATGTATGTGTGGTACCTTTACTCCATGCATGATTCAATTGCGCGTCGCCATGTTCTCGTGCCTCGTGTGTTAATGGGAAGTTCCCTTGTCCAATCTGCAAGGAAGCTCTGAGGTTCATTTATCTGAAAAAGGGTACTAAGTTTTCGGGGTTCGACCTGCACCGATAGTTCCTCCCGCTTGACCATCCATTCAGACGAGACAGAAAAAACTTTACCAAAGGACTCGTGGTGACGGACCCTCCACCCCAGATGTTGACTTCTGCCGAGGTTCGTAAAAGGATAGAAGCCCTTGAGCTCAACTCAGAATGTGATGGCTTTGTGGGGTATGGTCTGCAACATATGTGGACGCATAAGTCGGGCTTGACTCGGCTTCCCTATTTTGATGACCTTCTCCTTCCGCACCACATTGATGTAATGCACACGGAAAGGAATGTCGCCGAAGCACTCTGGGAAACAATCATGGATATTCCTGAAAAGTCGAAGGACAACCCTAAGGCTAGATTGGATCTGGCAATGTTGTGCGACAGACCAAAGTTAGAGATGAGGCCTTCTAGACGTGGCAAGACATGGACAAGGCCCCCGGTTGATTATATATTGAAAAGGCCACAAAGAAGGGAAGTTCTAGAATGGATACGGACTATAATGTTCTCTCGATGGATACGCAGCCTAATCCGAGGAGAGGAGTGAAGTTAGACACTCTACGAGTCTTAGGGATGAAGAGTCATGACTACCACATCCGGATTGAATGTCTTCTCCCAAATGACGGTGCGAGGCTATTTCCCCGAGCATGTTTGGCTAGTCATGGCGAGTTGAGCTATTTCTTCCGCCCGGCTATGTGCCAAGGAGATATCTCGTATCGTGATTGAAGACCTCGAAAAAATGGCACCCGCTTTTGATCTCGTAAGCTAGAGAAGATATTTCCACCGGGCTTCACTCCGATGCAAAGATTCGATTTTGCACCTCCCATACGAGGCATGAATGGGGGGCCCGTGCGAGCACCATTGGTGCTATCCAATCGAGAGAGTTCTAAAGGTTCTTCGGAAGAAATGCGTAAACAAAAACAAAATCGAGGCTTCCATGGCGGAGGCACATATCCTCGAGGAGGTGTCCAACTTCACAACAACTTATTATAGTGACAACCTTCCGAGCGCCGCATAATCCTCGGCCTCGTTACAATGATGGTGGAAATGAGTCGAACCTCAGTCTTTTCCGAGGGCAACTCGGAGGCGCGAGTGGATCGATAAACAAGATCTTGCTATATGATGAGTGGCGCGCTATCATGTTCTATGTGTTGACCAACCTTGAGGAAGTAGAGCCATATATCACATAAGTTGTGAAAGCACTTGTTCCATACACTATCATTATTTCTTGCATCTAACTCCTATGATCTCGTTGGTATAGGGAATTTCTTCATGAATACTAGCGTCAATCGCGCCTCCTAACCCGCAGGAAGCGGATGCTCTTCTTAGAAAC
Organism: Chrysopogon serrulatus; assembly: GCA_015844335.1. Lineage (NCBI taxonomy): Eukaryota > Viridiplantae > Streptophyta > Magnoliopsida > Poales > Poaceae > Chrysopogon > Chrysopogon serrulatus. The sequence continues at coordinate 26,157 of JADLZL010001757.1, read as the reverse complement.
GGTCTGGGAAATGGAAAACCTGCATTCATTTCATGGTTCAAGAAGGTACCGTCCCATTTAGCTCCTATTTAGTTACATCTTTCGAGTTGCGTGCCAACCTTTCGTATGTGGTCTTCGCTTGCGTGGCCCAAATTGATACGACTATGACTCCCGAAGTTGAGACAAGTTGCCGATGGCTTTGGCTTTAGGGTCAAGTCATTCGCTGGTTATGATGTCAATGGATATCGCTTCCACACAACGGGACTCTGAGCGACTTCATCGAAACCGGAGAACAACAAGTTCGGGGGGTTTTTACGCCCGGGCAAGATGGGGTCGAGTATTATGGAAGAGTGCAAGAGATATACGAGCTCACTTTTATGTTTGCGTGTAGACTTTTTACAAATGCGAGGAGGGATACGAGGACAGGGGCCCGTGCATGTGTCACTAGGGCTGCAAGAAGCTCGTCACCGACATTCACTACGGGCGCGTCTCCGGGCCATCGTCAATTACCATGGCATCATCCTTGGGGAGAAGGTCACCAAAACACAAGCGAGGACGATGACGCCGACTTCGGGACCAAGTACCTCGCGGTATATAAATGATATGATCTTTCAGTTTACACATGTCTACTTTGATCTACTTATATGTGAAATTGTGACGCGTGCGCTTGCTTGCCCCGGTGGTGCTCCGGCCACCAAGATTGCCGGAGCGGATCGTGAGGCAGTGGTGCGGTCCGGAGTGGGAGGAGACCCACAACGCTAAACGGGAATGCCGCTTGATGATGCCCGGCGTATCGCACCATCAAGGCGGCCGCAACCTCGCCCGGATACGCAAGCGCCTTGGTAAGCTAAGTCGATGATTCTTCCCTCACTAACTCGTGATTCTAACTCATGGTCGTTCCTTCACTAACTCCGTTTCTTGCGCCTCGGGCCCATGGTGGCGCGCCTTGCCCCATCTTCAAGGCATTTGCTATGGCGCACAAGGGCAAGGCGTCGTCGTCCGACGCCTCATACAACCGGGAGGACCCGCCCGAGGCGTACACCAACGCCCGGCGTGCACAGCCGCCTCGGCCAGTACACATCCGCGGCGGGACGGTACACGGCGAGGACTACGATCCGAGCACCCGGGACCTTGACCCGAAGATCGTCATGAGGGTGGGCGGAGGAAAGAAGCATGGGCGGTATTGGATGGGCGACGGCGTCATCGACTCGGCCTCGACTCCCACTCTCTCCCCCAGCTGCGAGCACGAACACGGGCCTTAAAGCGTGCCCATACGCCCACGACCGCCCGGCTTTACGGCTCGCTTACGCCACACTCGAGGTAATTCATTTGTTGTAAGCTTCGGTCGATGACGTTTCAATTATTATAACTCCACCTTTGCATTCTTGTAGGCGGGATGGAAGCGAAAGGAGGGGAGGCATTGGAGGCGGCACCCGGGCGGTGCGCCCGGCTTCGAGGCCGAGAGGGCCGTGCGTGAAGCGGCCGAGGCGAAGATGGCCCAGCTCATCGCCTTCGTCGGCCCGGATGGGGGCACGTTCGGGGGATGGAGCTCCCACAACGATTCTTGGCTCCGATAGTAGTGCCGCCTCGATTCAGCCTCGGCCTCCTCTCTTTGGGACTCTGTAAGTATAAATGTGTATTGGTTTCGTTCAAACTTTGGTCATCACACGTACTAATCCGGTCTCTTTTGTGCAGCCTCAGTCGGCGGGTTCGAACAACCCGGTTTGGCCTACGATCACGATCGCCCCGCCACAGCCTTCACCGGGGGGCGGGGTGACCAGGTTGGCGGGGTGGACAAAGAGTTGGCTCTTGAGAGGTTTGTGAGTTGTCCCCTGACCGTCTGCTTCTATTTTCAATAATGCACTTGACCCTTATGAGATTTGGAGACTTGTGATGCACTTGAAACATTTGTGATCGGATTGTGATCGAATTAGTAATGTATTGTGATGTGATGTGATCGGATTTGATATATGTGCTGTGGTTGTGCTATATGCGTTGTGGATGTGCTGTAGATGTGATTTATGTGATATATGTACTGTGTATGTGATATATACTGTGTGTGCTGTGATTTAATGAAAAAACAAACTGAAAAAAAATTTATGGTCACTTTGCCGAGTGCAATGACCATAGCACTCGGCAAATATGGTCACTTTGTCGAGTGCTATGGTCAAGGCTTTCGGCAAAGAATTTTTTTAAAAAAATTAGAATTACCTCTTTGCCGAGTGCCATGTGGGGGGGCACTCGGCAAAGGTTTTTTTTTAAAAAATTAAATTCTTTTGCCGAAAGTGCCCCGAGGAGGCACGCGGCAAAGCTTTTTTTTTAAAAAAATTTAATTCTTTGCCGAGTGCCGCGGGAGGAGGCACTCGGCAAAGGATTTTCAAAAAATAAAATAAAATTATTTCTTTGCCGAGTGCTGCACGGGTGGGCACTCGGCAAAGCCGCCGTGAACTTCAGGCGCCGTTAACGGACGCTTTTCTTTGCCGAGAGCCTCGTTTGGCACTCGGCAAAGACTTTGCCGAGTGCCCGAAAAAAAACTCTCGGCAAAGAGCCCGTTGCCGACCGAGGCTTTGCCGAGAGCTCTTTGCCGAGAGCTACACTCGGCAAAGCCTTTGCCGAGTGCATTTGGGCCTTTGCCAAGTGCCTAGGGCACTCCGTAAAGAACTGAATTCCTGTAGTGTATGGATTGTATACTTGCGGTTGTACTTCTTGCTGGTTGGTATATATATACAGCGGACAATATATGGTCGCGACAGCCACCACCAATGGAGATGGAGTAGTGCGCAGACAGCGATGTTGTCCTGTCCCAGCAACGCAGACGCAGCACTATCGGCAGGATCAGCATCAGGATCAGGGTAGTCGCGCTCTCGTCCATGGTATTGCCCGTCAGCTGCCAACCCGATCCGTCCTTTCAGGATAGCGGCAGCACCAGGCATGTGCGATGGCGGTACGATAGAGCAGTTTTAGTCTCCTAAAAAAATCCATACGAAGAAATTCCAATAAATCTTAAAGATCTAATACCTGTGTTCTCAAATGAGTTTTAGTGTTTAAGGCTTTAAACCCATGAGTATAAATGTAAAAAAATACAACATCAATTAATACCATATTGCTATTGTTATGAATGACGGCGAATAAACGATGAAGAGCACAAAATCAATTATAGTGGAGACACAAGATTTAACGTGGAAAACCCTTCCAAAGCGAAAGGAAAAACCACAGGCGTCAGCCAGCAAACACTCCTCACTATTATCAAGAGTCGGATTACATATTGAATTTGAAATGGAGCATTCAGTCATGGGTAGTTTCAGTGATCTGCAGTACATCTGCAATTTCTGTCATGTGTCACTTGGTTCGACTCTGGAAACCCCATGGTTCCCGTCACTTCGGAACATGATCAGGTGTGTACCCGCTACTGCTATTCAGAAGCTTCTGGCATGTATCATGGTGCGATCCGTGAGTATGGATGGCTGTGCACTGATTCAAGAGCTAGTGCAGCGGAAGTGTGGTGGCACTTGTTGGCGTTTCGTGCTTGAAATGACAAGACAGAAATTTGGAGTTGCAAGATCATATACAAAGTGCAAGGTCCTCAAGCCAATGGATCCGAGACATCGTTCCTGCCAGCGTTGCATCAATGTGGACGTTCAGCATGTGTGTTTCTCTCCAGCTCATACAGAATGGAGTCATGTGATTGCTCACACATACATGCTGCCAAGGCCACATATACCACTATGCAGAGGCTATAATCTGTCCATATAAGTGATCGTCTGGTTTCTATGGGATTCCGGTGGTTCTGGACTCCTCCGTCGGCTTGGGGGCAAGTCGAAGCTTAAGAAGGGGGGAATGTCAGGATCTATCTATGATTGGGTCACTATATGGGCCTTGGGCCTTGGCCTAGGTGATTGTCTGGAACTATGGACTACAAAAGCACATGATCATCACCTGAAAACGTATCGAATATTCAGAAACCAAAAGGTTATCTTCCTCCTCCTAAATTCCCCTTCTATCTACTGTTGTTCTTCTTCCTCTAGAACGCTATTCCCCTGCTATCTCTCTAATTCTCTGCTCTCTTCCTCCAATCCAGCTACCGGCTGCTAACACATTAGTTGATGCTAAGGAGCGTCGTGGGATTAGATAGAACCTTTAGTGGGGTTTAATTTTATAAGAGATGTAGATAAATGCACATGTCAAGGTGCATAGGATGCAACTGTTTCCATTTTTGAGAGGATAAATTTCCATTGCAAGTTTTATTTTTCTATTTTTTCTTTATATAAAGAAAAATAAGTCCAAATACGCTATGAAAGTATACATTTTTTAAGGAAAACATGAGGGGTTTCCCCTTACTGGGATTTATTAAATAAACATAAAGTAAACAAAAGGTTACACGTACATGTTCATGAAACAAAGAACGATATGCAAGCATACATCACTCTTTATTGGTTGATAAATATCTAGATGTATGCTGCCTTTGGGTGGGCTGTCTTTAACACCAACTACAAATTTCAAGCTAGAGGGGTATTGGATTGATGAAAAGGCGCTCAATCGCATCCTTCATGCCCTTGCCGTGTGTGTGGTTGTCTTTTTTGCCACCGTACATGAACGGCACACACGTTGTCAGATTGATAATTCGCTGCACTGCTGGAAGTAGCTCATCAGGATTCTCAAATCGAGCTTTGTTTGCTATCTTCCATCCATCCTCAATTAGGTGGCCTATCTCAGTTATGGCTACCTCACTTGTTGCATTGTACTCATTCATGTAGCACTCCACCGTAGTTGCCGCATCTTTCTTGCTCTTCCCACTCTGTAAATTAAACAACAGAAAGTGCATGCTCAAATTATATATATACTAGTGAGCCACAAGAAGCACACAATAAGCATTGATTAACAACCATAAGAACAAAAAAATGATATGGAAACAAGCTCTACCTTTAATGTAGCAATGTCATTCATCAAACGGGCTATCCGCCCGAAGATCATAACAACAGTGTCTCCCCTCACTGCCCACTCAAATGCATCTCTGGTTACTTCATCACCCATGCCCATTAGCAGCGCAGAAGCTGATGCTTGAGGTGTGATCGATGTCATAGACACCTTCACTTTTTCTTTAAAAGCTGGCTTGATATTATGATGAAACCATTCACTTTCCTGGACATAGCATTCACATGACATCTGACACTGTACAGAAAATGTATCATTATTGATGAAAATGATTTGATCATTGATGGCTTGTTGGAGGTTGTTTCATGATTAGTCTGTGCGTACCGCTTCCCTGGTGTAACCCACACGGTACCTCTGATTTGGTTGCAGTTCATCCTCAAAGTCTTCAAAGGTTTGTAACAGCCTCAGGTATAACTTCCTCAGGTACTCAGGTAGCATAGAAACTGCATTATAATCCCATCTGCAACACAACATATATATATCTTGCACCCAAATTAAACTAGATACTGAATCCACATACGGTAGGCTAGAGAAATATATTCACATAATAATCAGCAAAACTGACTAATACAAACCTTCGTATGGCCTCAGTGAGCTTATGCGCATCATCTAAGGTAGCATGGTCATCATAAGTATCATCTAGCATGGTCATTAGTGAATAAACTTTGGTAAGCATTGCCCGAGCTTGTGCGTGATCTTGCTCATAGGATGCTGTGTAGGGCCAGAAGAAACACTCAACCACGCGATCACGCACATAGTTTAGTTCCACTTCTCGGTAAATATCCTTCCACCATCTGAAACATTTGTTTCCTATATATCATCAGTAGGCTAGGCGTGCACCAACAATTTGTGTTCATTAGAAATTATTTAGCCTTTAACATAGCATTGAAGAGTAAGCGTTCCCTGACTACTGCAATCTCACATGAGGTACTAAAATGAACACGATGTTTACTGTCCTTAATTAGGAGCTAACAGATTACACCTACGAATGGAAGATACAACAATTTTATAACTATATACTACAATTTTGGATTTTGCAATTCCAGGAAAGCAATGCACTCTCTGCTGATCATCTTTAGGGCTTGTGAAGTTTGGAATGAAAGAAATGCTTGGATTTTCAGTTGTAGGGAGTAAGCTTGTAATTAGCTACTACAGAAAAATAAATGATGAGAATGGAGTATGGATCATAGTACGAACAAAACATCTTGGGATCCTGACACATCGACGATGAGAGTTTTTGGACACTCTTTTTGTTTATTTTTTTTACAGTCCTGTACCTAACTATGTCTTAGCTCACCTCCCTTTAGTTTTAATATTACAGGCAGTTCTCTTGCCTCATTCATCTTTTTTTTAAAAAAAAAAACTGTATCTCCCTAGTTGTAATTGTCACACTTCTTGGTACCTCCAAAGACGTAACATTATACCCAAGTTGTTTGTTTTCATATGACGTAGGGACAATAAATAAATAAATGCGAAGACAGTTAATTAGTTTGTCTTAAACGCCAAATATTGAAACACACATGAGGACAACATGTCTTAAACGCCATATATGAATTGTTTGTCTTAAACGCCAAATATTGAAACACACATGAGGACAACATGTCTTAAACGCCATATATGAATTATATCTTATGTCATGAATCTATATACATTTTTTTCGTAATTGATAGTCATCAAAGACATAAAATGTTTGATCTAGGACAAACCAAAATTAAGTCAACTGATCGTTCAACCTAGAGTTTTAGGCAATTCAAGGAGCCGTGAATTAAATTAAAGTTCATGATTAATTTTAAGGTCACCGGGATGTGTCTAAGTGGCAACTTTGTGTTCTAGAAACTCCTAATGTCTAAGTGGCAACTGAGTGTTCTAGAAACTCCTAATACCTGATTTTTACCCATAGTGGTGTAATAACACACTTTAATTTCTATGTATTGTAGATTTTAGAGAAATATATATCAAATTGTTCAGAAAAATTTACAAATTATTTCTGTGGATCATTATATATATATATATATATATATATATATATATATATATATATAACATATTTTACAAAATTATTTTTATGGATTGCAGATATCAGAAAAATATATGCCAAATTTTCACAAAGGAACATATTTTACAAATTATTTTTATAGACTCCTTTTGTTCTGATCAACCAAGATCCAATACAATATCTTTGTTGCCTCTGACCCCGCTTCGCTTCCCTATCGACTACCGAGAGAGAAGATATTGATAGACTGCTCTGTTCGGCTACGTGGCAAGCAATCGGAGCAATAGCAGGTGTGCTCGGGGCCGTCGTGTGGTGGCGTGGATCATGGCATCGAAAAATCGTGCCGTCCGTGCCCAGGCACACGCAATGATCAGGTGAACAGAAAATCGTGTGTTGGAGCCCGTAACCATAAAAACACCCGTGGTAAACCAGGGCCTCAAGCTGCCCTTATAACCGTGAACTTCTGCGGCCTATACAAAGCTAGAGGATATTCTCATGAATTGAAAAAAAATAAAAACTTCAATTAAATTATTGTGGAGTCATGCATGTGATTAATAAGAGATAATTGGAAGTTTAGAACACGCGTACTGGCAAATGGCTTTGAGCTCTTTCAAGTGAAGACGTTGAAGTAGGTTAAAATCCAGCTTTGCAAGCTCTAGTATAGAGGGATTGTATGTTTGCTCCTGAATATATTCAGACATATAATCAAGGGCCTCCAATCTCTTCAGTGTCCTTGGCAATGGTAGCTTAAGGGCCCGGGTTACTTGACTAGCTAACGGGGCCTTGATGTTACTTGTCAATAACCCCTGTTCCAGATGATGCCTTGCAAATTGAATTGCTTCTTCAAGTTCCATCTCTCCGTGCGTTAAAAGGTAAGCTGCATTGTACAAGCTTAACAAGCCTCTATAATCGTTCGTTATTTCTGTACGTAAGCTTCCATCATCATCTCTGAACTTGCTAATCAATTCGTCTGTAATTAAATTATGGCACAGAGTTGTCATGCCAATTGTATATATATATGCAAACTATATATATGCAGGCACACATGCATATATACCTACCTGGAGAAACCCAAAGACCATGGGTCCTAAGGAGGCGAAATCGCAGGGCAACTTCATGGAGGCTACTGAATAATCCTCCACAGCCATGGATGCTGCGTAGTGTGGCACCAATCTGCTCCTGGAAGAGATGATCAATACCCAGATGCTGAAGGGTGTCCACAAGGCTTATTTGTTGCACCGCATTGCTGTCGCTGCAAGCCTCAAACAGTCCACACACCTCCTTCCTCAATTGATTGGCCCTCTCCCTCATGTTTTGCTCCGACATCTACAAGAAGAATTATATATGCATGCAAATTAAAGGCATGTACATACAGTATAGCATAGACACTGAACATGCATGTTGAAAAATAATAAATGAGCATGAGTGCGTGCCTTCATTGGTTTAGGGACGTAGTCGATGAAGAAGTCACCCCACACTGAGGGGTCAACAGTCCTCGCCTCAGTCTCAGCAGCGGTGCCATTGTTGGCGGCCATTTTGGGGATGTGCTTGTATAGTAGTACGTTTGAGGAGATTGATATGAGCTTGATATGCCTGTAGGACGTCTGAGAGCTTGATATATAGTACTCAGTACTCAGCGTCAAGATGATTGAATCCACAGCAGTCTCTATCAATCTAACTATAGATATGGAATTATTAAATATGAAGGAGCTCCCATGCCGACAGCGGCTTCTGCACGTTTTCTGGTTAGCCGACAACAGGTAACAATGTGATAGAAAAGGAAAGGCAAGACTGGACACCACTCCCCAGCAATACAAGCCTTAAGATAGTTGCAATTTAAGACAATAACTAGCTAGTAGTCTTGTGGGTGTGCTCTTTTGCTTCCAAGCAGGATATGTAGCTAGTTCCATTCTTTTCTGCTGTGCTTTAATTTTTTGTTTTCCTGTTTTCTCGGTCACGTATGAACTCCAATCATTTTCTTGTTCTTTTATATCCTTTAATTTTATTTTCCTGTTTTCTCGGTCGGTTTACATTTATTTTCTTGCTTCTAAGTCGTGCATATATACTACCGAGCTGCAATTTAATCTCTATGTCCTCCACTCCACAAATTAACTGTGGCACTTGTGCTATAGTTATCTTTTATTTTTCTACCATTGTTTTTTATTCTTTACAAAGTTTTATAGTTGTTCTATTGTTTGTCCACTACAAATTAACTATGGTTCATGTGTTCTAGCTATCTTTTATTTTCTACCACTGTTTTTTATTATGTAGAAATTAACTTTGGTACTTACTTGCTCAGGGGTGCATGATGTGCGCTGAAGAGGGTGGTTACGCTGTCTTTTCCAATTTAGCTAAGAAGTTTTGTTTTCGTCACTAAACTAAACCGGCTCAATATCATAAATAGTAGTAACATTTAGTTTAGAATTAACCTATTGTCATCTCATATTCGGCATAACGTGTTGCTAATATCTTAGTCACTTTTATGGAGCAACGGAAGTTTTGTTTTGGTTACAAAACTTGTTTTGGTTACAAAACTATTTAGTGGCCGGTCATAATGGCAATGGTGCGGGTTCGGATCGGATGGAGTCGCTGGGTCCCCAAAACCGAAACCCGAAATCAAAAATCAAAACCGCACCAAACACCGATTCGGGTGATAATCCGTCCCCAAAACCAAAACCGCAGATACCCGAAACCCGAACGGATACCCGAAACCCGCTTTGTATTGGGAACATAGTAAGAGCAATAAGGACTTTCTATTAACATATGCATGATATATATACATATATTCATATGTATGAACAAGAGGCAACAAATAACAAATATTTTCATGGTTAACTTAGAATATATTTAATAATCTAAGTAAACAAGTTATTATTAGCATATTGTAAAACATGAGTTTTAATTCCAAATAATTTATTTCGGATATCCATTGGATATCCACGGGTGGAAAACCAAACCCGAAATTGAACCCGATCGGTTTCGGGGCCCCAAACTCGAAAACCGTGGGTGAGAAATCATCCCCAAAACCAAACCCGCTCGAAACCTGCGGATATCCGCACCGAACCCGATCCGCTGCCATCCTTAGTGGCCAGTGACCGTGTAACCCTATTCATCTTTAGTATAAAGCTTAACCATTCCCTGAAAAATACTTATTGTGCGCAACTCTGCATAGTTTTGTGTATGAAGAAGCAAGTTGCGATGCGTGCATGATCTATTTCTATTCTTAACGGAAAAAGTCTACTTCACCCCCAAACTATATGGGGTGGACACATAACCCCAAAACCATGAAACAGTCTAATTTACTCTCTGAATTTTTCAAAACCATCTATATTATCCTCTAGGCGGTTTTTTAACGACAACTTTGCTACAGTAAAAGGGGTTTCACTACAATAGCCTCGGGTTTGCTACAGTACAGCTTTCAAGTTTTGAGTTTTTTTTATTTAAGAACATTAAGATGCTCAAAAAATCAAATATTTTTCAGCACCATAATAAACGCGTACAAGAGCTCGTCGCTTTTGAACATTAAGATACTTTTTTATATAAAAGTTGTAGCACAAAATAATATCTACAACTTTGTAGTTGCAAGTTTTTTCATTTGAGAACGTTAAGATGCTCAAAATAAATAATATAGTATTTCAGTACCATAATACTTGCGTACAAGAGCTTGTCGTCTTAGAAAATTAATATCTTCTTTACATGGTGTTAAATAAAGATACTCTTTATATCAAAATTATAACTCAAAATAAGATTTTCTACAACATTGATTGATTGAGCCTTGCACCTCAATCAATCGTGGTGTGATCCTCATGGTGATCCTTGTGGTACCCTTATTTAATTATTCTATCGTTGGCATGCCCATGTGATCCTCAAGGTGCCCTATATTTAATTATTCAGTCGTTAGCATGACTCTTGTTGACACAAAACGTGACGCACCGTGTCGCATTACACAAAGCAAGCCGAAAGCGTGGCTTCAATCGGGTGCCCTGGACGGTTTGAAAATCCGAAGCGTGCCGATCAATTTGACCTGAAAACTGACAAGGGATAAAGATTGTTAAATACAAAATCGGAACATATCGGGTGAGACCGCATAGTTCCGTATATATACGGCCCTGAAGCCACTTACGACGACATACAGCTATAAGAGCTGTCTGCCAATCATGCACGTGATTCATTCGGTTAATATGAAGATAAAACACGTAAAGCATTGATTGCCGATCACATGTGCATGAGAAGACATGTTTGAACAAGTGAAAGTTGATTACAAGTTGAAGCATAACCAAATTTGGCAAACTAGCCGACTCGGGGTCCATGAAGAAGGAACATACAAGCTAGTATGAGCAAACCTAATAAAAACTTGTATCTGCCGCACGACACCCAGCTCTATTAAGATTTAAACGCACTTGACATGTAAGAACCCGCAACATGTAACAACCTAGATTGATCTAATTCGACTGTGTAAGCATATGATCTATCTATTACGATGACATGAGAATAAGAACGTTTAAGAACAAATAGATCCATAAAATAAAGAGTCGAAACCAACCAATCTAGATTGGGCAAAAGAGTGTTACAAATAAAATAAAACATGCAACACGTGATAACTTAATGAATCTATCAGATCTTGCCAAATCTAATAGAGCCGATAACTATCTTGCTTCGCTAAGCTATTAAGCGGACGCCTGCCGCACGGCCATCTAGTCGAGATAAACAAAGCATAAGCAAAGACTTCTTAATCGTCAAGCAGACGCCTGCCGCACGGCCCACTTGCATCAATATCTAAATCCACCGCATGATACTAGACATGATAGCAAGGTTGCCAGTACTTACGGAGGTCGACGGATCGATGGCTCCTCTCGAAGAACTCGACGACACGATAAAGGACTCGAAAACTTGGCACGGGGCCGGTTGTATTGATTTGATTGTGAATATTCTTTACAATGGTCGAGGGTTTATATTTATATCCTGGACATAACATGAATCCTAAGGGATTACGATTACACAATATATTAAAGGTAACTCAAAAGTATGGCGACTCTCAGCTCTAATCCTTTTCGAGTCCTCGATTATCACGTTCCTTGCCTTCTTTTTTAAAACTTTACGCTCGCCACCTTTTACTTCCCGAACGGAGTCACCGCCTCCAAGGATAGCCGTCCGCGCACGAATGCTTGCCGAATCGCCCGAGTCACCGACCGCATGTACACTTGCCGAATTACCTGTAGTTAGCCGACCGCATGTATGCTTGCCGAATTGCCCGTAGTCGGCCGAATGGATGCTTGCCGAATGTTCTTGAACACTTGCCCCTTGCGAGCCTACCACGCACTGGCCCACCTGTCATCCTTTCGGCCTTTACCAAAATCCAGCGTTAACACATGCCCCCTCAATTTTGGGATAAAAGTGATTTTGTTCCAAAATTGACCACAAACTCTTTTCTCATTTAGGTCAACACCGCTCAAACTTGCGTACCGCCGCTCGAAACCGTAGTCCTCCTCGATCCGATTCAAATCTTCTTCAAATCTTCAATGGCGACCCAGGATGCAGTTCCAGAGGTAATTCTTGCTTTCCCTCGTGTGTTCGGCAACTTTCACACCGATCTTTTGCTTCTTTTTGATCCATTTTCTCTCTCGGGTTGCGTCTTTCTTTGAAGGAATACAAGGATGAAATTTTGATTCCCTATGCGGCAATCCCTAATTCTTATTTTCTTGGCCCGATGGGAGATCCCAATCCGATTGAGTTTGTCGAGAAGGAGACCATGAGGATTCCCTTCAAATCCGGAGCCACACCGCCGAATCAATGGCCAAATACCTTTAAAACTTGGCCGTTTCCCCCAATTACCGGATGGCGAAATTAGTACCGAAGGATGTTGAACAAGAGCAGCAGTCACTGTGACTCTCAAGACATTCAGCATTGCTTGGAACTATCCTTGTCGGAGATGCCCCGGAATGACTCCCTTTTGATAGCAGCCACACACTTCTGGTCTGATGCTGCCAATGCTTTCATCTTTGGCCACGGTCTGATGTCCTTTACTTTGACAGATATCTTTATGATGACTGGCCTTAATGTGACAGCGCCAGTATATCCTTCCAAATACAAGAGCAGCAGCAACCAGAGAGTAGTCAAATCAGGAGGTGAATGGACAAAATACATCCAAACCTATATGTCAACTGGTGCTGTGGCTGACAAAGAGTATAAAGCCTTCATGAATATGTGGCTGTGCAGATTCATCTTTTGTGGTAAGTCCAATGAGCCAACCTTGAATCACATGGTGATGGCTGAGGAATTGGCTGCAGGTACCTTGATCCCCTTGGGCAAGTATCTATTGGGGGCTGTCTATCACATGATGCGTCAGATTACTGTCCAGATGCGCAATCATGAAGAAATTCATTGTGTGAATGGTCCCTGGTGGTTTGTTCAAATGTGGCTGCAACTATACATGCATCAGATAGTTTCTATGGACCTTCATGATCTGGGCTTCCCTTCAGTCAATCATGCTGAAGATGGTACGGCAAAAGAGAAGGCCTGTCAAAGATATGGAGAAGCAGCATCCTCTATAATCATCGATATGGACATTGGTCATCTCTTCAAGCTATTTTTCAAGGGGTTTGACAATGTGATTTGGCTTCCCTACAGAGAAAACGAGAACCTGACCATGCCCTTCAAGTTCAGCCACTTTAAACCGGCCGCCGGACCCCAGTGTCCACAGAGATCTTCAACTCTTTTATCAAGCCTTGTGTTCTGCCAGCAGAATTTCATCATGGGAGAATGCTACACCCTACTTTTGAATTCTATAACCCAAACATGGTAGCTAGGCAATTAGGGTGTGGTCAGTTGCCCCCAAGGCTATTTTTCTCAAAGACAATAAGGCCCGTGGAGAAAATAGGGGGATGAAATAGAGGCCAAGAAAGTTTTTGAGCTTGGATGGGAGTTGCCGGATATATGCCTTTCCCTCTTGGATTAATAGATGTTGCCCATCCTTTGTTTGCTTCTTGGTGGCAAGAGTGGCGTGCCCATATTTTCAATATACCAGTGCATCCTCTGTGCCAAGATTTGCAAGCTCAGTTTATTTCTGACAGTGAGATAATCCCCTTGTACCTATAGTTCCCTTTGCTTATTGGGTTTATTCTCGATTTTAATATTCTGTCATTCACAGGATATTGAGCCTATTCCTCCTTCTCAAGTGGCTCAATACTATCAGGCTGGGCCTATCCCTGCCTTGGGTTTTAATGCCCCCACTTTTGCAGCTTTCATGAAAACCCCTGCAGCTTTGGGTACAGCACCTTCAAAAGGAGATAGCAAAAGGAAAGCTACTGCCGAATCAAGCAAGTATGTCTCTGTGCCCAGGAAAACAACATACAAGAAAGCCAAACTGTCTCCTAAGGTACATTTTGTTAGTCTCATTCAGACAATAATTTTGTGCTTACTTCCTCTGCATGCAGCCACAGGTCAAACTTTCAAGGTCGGCCAATGCTTCAACAATGTGGCAGAACCTTCTAAATTACATGGCCCACAAGCACCTGACATTGTCCTTAAGACCTTTGTCACCGTATTTGCGTACCATATAACCTAGAATGTTCCGTCGGGTGAACCCCCGATAAACCACGTTTCCTCCGGGATCGATACTTACGAGAGACATCACAAGATTACAACAGTTTTCGTACAAAATACCGTAGTAGCGGAAGACTTACAATAACTTAATTTACAAAACTTTTGTCAAACTTATACAAACCAGAGTAGCGTATTACAAAACAGCGGAAGTATCATTACTTAACTTTATTACACTCACGCAACGAAAGTGCCCTGCCCACGGGCCACACAATCTATTCATCAGCAAACTCTTCCTCGATCACCGTCATGCAACAAGGGTCGTAGCACACTTGTTCACACGGTTTACCTGCAACAGGGGTTGAACAAACCCTGAGTACAAAAAGTACTCCGCAAGACTTACCCGACCAAAAATTGGGGGGAAGACTCAGGAATGCTGGCTAATAGGAATCAAGGTGAGGCTTTAGCAAGATCAAACGACATCTTTGCAAAAAGAGACTAAGCCAATCCTTACTTTACTATAACAATCACTTGTCAACCATGTAACGGATTCAAAACTTTCCATCATCAACTTCCATCATTACTACGATGCCGGGACTCGGATCACGGCTCCCATATCGTGGAGCACACGACGATTCGAATCGCTTTATATACCCAAATGGGGCTTCTAGCCACACGATGTATGCAGGACCAAACATCTCACATACATCAACTCACGCTTGCATTTCTCCCCTCGCCAACGGATCCTAGCCACGAGAGTACAAGACACCACCTTCCTACGCCGTCGGTCACAACCGTCGACGGGTATACCCGTAATATGGGTACACGCTACTTTCCGTGCCGGTTGTCCGTTCTCGCATAGATCATACAAGGGAGCTTACCGCCATTAGCATGCGACTAGTACTATCCAATAACCTCATGATCCCAGGGGCCAAACAACGGACGGTCCTTAACCGACACAAGTGGGCGACACTACATCGGGGCAATAGACCCTCCCCGATGCAAGTCACTCCACCGACGTCTCGATTTACTCATCATCATGTTCTTGTGGTGTACCCTGGACCCCGTCGGAACAAGGGTAGACGACAAGCAACATCAGGTTTTCGTAATTGCCCTCAAGGAGGAACTTTTGTTATCACATTTTTAAAAAAAACATTTCATAAAGCCTGTGCTATTTGCAGGGCTAAGCATGCACTAGCATTTTCGAAATCAAAACAGGTATACAGGGTAATATAACAAGGTACGGTAAATTCAGCAAGGTAGGATAACACACAACCCCTACACCTAATGCATTACATCATCACATGGAATCATAAAAACTTTCGAAATACAAGGACGGGTTTGAATGCATCCGGGGCTTGCCTTGGGGCTCGACGAAGTTAGGATCAGCGATGGCACTGCCGAGATCAGGACCAATCTCCTCACGTCAAACACCTTCAGACGGTACGGCTACACGATTGAGATGCATGATTACGATGCAGTAATAAAAGAGCATGCGATAATGATGCAACGATTGTTAACCGATCTTGAGTACAACTTTCCTTCACGGTATAGTTGCACTAAGAAGGTATGACTAGCGTCGACGATGACGGACTAACGATACGCAATCAACATAAAATGCCGAAGGTCATTAGGGTTAATGACCTAGGGTCATCACTCAATCCCAAAATCAAGCAACACTAACAGTGATTAAAGGTGATTACTAATTTATTGACCATTTTTACAGTCGTTGAAAGCCACTAATTAACTTGCTAATTAGGGATCAACTAAACCCTAATTAACCACATGATTAATTAATTAAACATTAATTAATTAAGGCATTAATTAAGCATAACACAAAACTTAGTCAAAACATGATCAAACTTCATAATTAAGATCATTATCATCTAATTAGCACACAAAACAAAATTCATAATTTTTGGACTTATATTTTAATTATGAAAAATCATGGAATTTGCATTTATCAATTAAAAGAGCAATTTATTGCATATGCAAAAGTTACTCAAAAAGCAAAGTTAGCATTTTTCTGGTGTAGAGCTTCACTCAAGGAGCATAGAGAATATTTTTCATATTTTTTACTTGCCCAAATAAATTTATGGCAAAAAGATGAAAACTGCATTTGGAAATCAAATAAAGAAAAAGAAAAAGCATTTCCCTCTCCTTCCCGGCCATCAGTGCGGCCCGATCCAGCCTGAGAGCGCCCCCGGCCCATAAACACGGCCTGCCGCTACGCGCAGAGCGCGCGCGGCACCTCCCCTTTCTCCCTCTCGGCCGACAGCCCGGCCGTCAGCGACTTCTCCCTCCTCCTCTCTTTTCTCTCCAAGACATTAGCGGCGGCCGTTGCCGGCCGTTTGCCGACGGTGACTCCTCCACCGAAACCAACTACACCACTGTGTCCCTCTCTCTCTACTGATCACGACGAGGTACTATCCAACCGTAGCCAACCACCGGAGCACGCATGGCGGCTACCACGGCGGCTCGGCGGCGGCGGGATGCAACGGCGACGACGACTACGACACGACTCTGACCAAACCAAAGACATGAACACGTGCAGGAGCTCACCGGGATCACGGTGCGCTAGAAGATGGGGCGGCGGCGTGGTCGGAGATGGGAGTTCGGCGTGGGCAGGGGCGGCGGCGGCTTGCTCCGGTGGCACGAACGGCAGTGAGGGAGAAGAAGTCGTGCGCGCGACTCCGGTGATGTCAAGGAGCGGGGAAAGGCTCAAACGATGCGCAAAGATGTTGCGGTGTTGCAGGCGATCACAATTGGACTGAAGTGTTAGGGTGGCGGTGAATTGCTGCGGCGAGCAGAGGTGGTTCAACGGCGGTGGGGGAAAAAAAAGAGCCGCCGACGGCCGGCGTGCTACTTTTATAGGGCGAGGAGGTAACGGACAGGTGGATAGCGAGTTCGCGACGACGTCCAGGTGCTCAGGTGCGCGGGAAGACCGGCGAGGTTGCGAGAACGCCACGGCGGCCGGCAGCAAGGACGGCGGCCATGCCGTGCATTGAAGCCGGCACTGTAGCATTGCCACCTCACCACTTATGCATTATAAACTGTTTTGCTCAAAAACTCCCAAAAATTGAACTGAACACCAAATTCTCCAAAAATATAGATTGTTCAGAATTTTGTGCTCTACAACTTTCATTAAAGAAGTTTTGTCAAAAACCAAATAATTTTTGAACTGCAATTCAAATTTGAAAATGAGTTCAAATTCAATTCTTTGGGATTTCAAAATTACTTTTAACTTTTGAATAAAAGATGAAAATCTCCAAAAATAAAAGTTGTTCTATTTTTCAAGATCTACAACTTTCATGTAGAAAGTTTTTCATGAAAATGAATAATTTTTGAAATTGAGTTTAAAATGCAAAAGGGGACTTTTCCCAATTTGGAGAACTTTTGAAATTAGTTCAAATTTTATTCAAAAACTTGAAAAACTTTATATACCAAAGTTGTAGAGATCAAAGAGATGCACAAACTGTATTTTTGGAGTTTTCCCAAATTTTGAATATTTTGAGATGAAATTTAGAAAAGGGATAAAAGGCTTTTGAATTTCAAATTTTGAAGAAGAATTTCAAATTGGAATTTTGGGCAATTAATTAATGAAGTTGTGGCACTTTTTTCAAACCCAACCAATAGCATACTTTCAAAGTACAAACTTCATACTTTGAAATGGTGCCATTGGTTAGCAACTTTTATTTATAAAATTAATTATGGTTAGCTCACCAAAATTGAAAATGAAATTCGAATTCCAACACTTAACCACTAGGTTAGGGTTTGGGATTCGATTCCAAATTCAATTTTGGTTCTCGCTTTTACATCATTTGAATTGTAAAATACAGTTAGGGTGTGAGCTAGGGTTAGCCAAGCACTTGTACACACCAAGGTTGCTTTTATTTGGTTGCTTTTATAAACAAAAGTAAACTTGTGAACAAGGTTTAATGACATGCACATACGCATACGATATGAAAGAGCTCAACCAACCCTAGAAATTGATAAACTCATTTTGGTTGTTTGAATTAGTGTTCTCTAATTATGAATGCTCATGCAATGATGATGATGACATGGCAGGTTTAGGCTAACGTAACACCGGGGTGTTACATTATATTCCCTTAAAAGGAATCTCGTCCCCGAGATTCAAAGCTTAGGGCTAAGTAATGGAAAAGGAAATGTATCAAGTAGATACACCTTACATGGTTTCATAAGGGAGGTAGAAAGGTTCATATTATAAGTCTCATGTTTTTAGAAAGTCACAATTCTTAGAAACGAACCGTGACTTAGGAGAAAGAAGGAGGAAACTCCTGAAAGGCTTATTCAAGAATTCCTCGTGGAATACGTCGGAAACTCACGCAGACCACAGGTATATCCTTGATTTCTTTTATGGGGATTTTATGTTTTTCAACGAAAAGTACGGTTGATGAATGTATGTGATGCACCGTAATCAAATAATGTAATTGCGGGATGACTGGTGACAGGGAACATACCCATAAAAAACAAAGTTCTCCTTTAAGAACATCTCCGGTTTGGACATAATATACACGCCCAGTCTTCTTCCCCAAGATTCACCTTCTGAACATACCGTAATTTATCTCTCGCCTTGGTTCTCGATACTGCTGGTTACCGGATCCTTGTGGGAAGTTGGGATCACTGCGTCTTTGGATAAGGACAATATTGAATGAAGTGTCCGGACTCTCCACGCTTAAAACAGGGGACCTCTACCGCTGGATGGCGCCTGGGGAGCCGGTGGGTGGGGAGTTCGAATACCCTGGGTATTCGGCTGCTGAGGATAAGTTGTGGCAGCATGGTGAGTGTTCTCATGTTGCCTTTGGGTTTGTTGTTGCTGCTGTGGGTGATGATAAGATTGGTGGCTTTGCGGGTGCTGTGGATAGTGGGATTGCTGGTGGGTATGCTGAGTCGGGTGGTATATAACCTTTCCTCGGCATTTCGGATTCCGCCGAAAGGTTAGAGGAAGCACGCCGCTCTTCGCTCTTCTGTTTAAGCATGGATCTTTCATAAGATATTGCAATATCCACAGCCTCATAAAATGTGGCATTCGGATTTGCAGTAAGGTGGGTTTCAACATCACTCTTTAAGCCTCGAATAAAGCATTTCTTTTTCTTGATGTCTGTATCCACATGTTCCGGTGCATACTGTGATAGATGACTAAACAGATTCACATACTTTTCTACCGAACGACCACCTTGCTTTATGGCTAGAAACTCTTCTAGCTTTGCTTGCATCACCCCGTCAGGAATGAAGTGCTGACGAAATGCATCTTGGAACATGGCCCAAGTGACTTGCTGACCAACTGGCTGACGTGCGAGAAAATTTGCCCACCATGCAGATGCAGGGCCTCTCAACTGTTGGGCAGCAAACTTGGGTTTCAACAAGTCGGGACAACCCTCTAGCAGGTCAAACTTTAGATTTATAATACGAAGCCAGTCATTCGCTTCTAGGGGTTCCTCAGCCCTTGTGAACACTGGCGGACGAGTTTCAGTGAAATCCGCATATGTGACTTCGTCGTGATTACGACGACCATGATTCTCATGTGGGGCATTCTGATTTTTCTGACTCATTTCCCGTAGCATACGGGCATTCTCAGTGGTGGCATGGACTAAAGCTGCCACAGATTCAGCCAAGGACGGTGGTGCTGGTGGTGCCTGAGGGACCTCACCTCCCTCGTGTGAAGAACCAGCACGAGTGTTGCCAGACATCTGTTATAGACAAAATTATATTTATTCACAAGCAAAGCCTATAAGATGGAAATCCTAGGGCTAGCAAGAATAGGATTGATTTTACTTAGCCCAACCACTTGTTATCGGGGATAAGATTCTTTAAACAAGTGAATTAAACATGATGCATGATCGAACCTACGGATCGGGCAAAAGACTTTTTAAAGTAACATAAGCATTCTTTTTTAGTAATATAGGGCAAAAAAAAAAAACATGATACTCCGCTTAAGACTCTTTTTAAATAGCACCTAGAAAGCTACAAGAAAGATTAAGACGGAGCGTAAGCAATTTGGACCAAACCACATTTAACTTTTGGATCCAAAACATTTTGAAGTTTTTTTAAAAGTAATACTTGTGAGTATCTTTGCAAGTACCGCCTCGATACCCTTCGTGGCGTAACCTTCTAAATTACATGGCCCACAAGCACCGACATTGTCCTTAAGACCTTTGTCGGCCGTATTTTTGCGTACCATATAACCTAGAATGTTCCGTCGGGTGAACCCCCGATAAACCACGTTTCCTCCGGGATCGATACTTACAGAGACATCACAAAGATTACAACAGCTTTCATACAAAATACCGTAGTAGCGGAAGACTTACAATAACTTAATTTACAAAACTTTTGTCAAACTTATACAAACCCGAGTAGCGTATTACAAAACAATGGAAGTATCATTACTTAACTTTATTACACTCACGCAACGAAAGTGCCCCCGCCCACGGGCCACACAATCTATTCATCAAAGAAACTCTTCCTCGATCACCGTCATGCAACAAGGGCCGTAGCACACTTGTTCACACGGTTTACCCGCAACAAAGGGGGTTGAACAAACCCCGAGTACAAAAAAGTACTCCGCAAGACTTACCCGACCAAAAAAATGGGGGAAGACTCGGGAATGCTTGCTAATAGGAATCAAGGTGAGGCTTTAGCAAGATCAAACGACACCTTTGCAAAAAGAGAGACTAAGCCAATCCTTACTTTACTATAACAATCACTTGTCAACCATGTAACGGATTCAAAACTTTCCATCATCAACTTCCATCATTACTACGATGCCGGGGACTCGGATCACGGCTCCCATATCGTGGAGCACACGACGATTCGAATCGCTTTATATACCCAAATTGGGGCTTCCTAGCCACACGATGTATGCAGGACCAAACATCTCACATACATCAACTCACGCTTGCATTTCTCCCCTGCCGGAGAACGGATCCTAGCCACGAGAGTACAAGACACCACCTTCCTACGCCGTCGGTCACAACCGCCGACGGGTATACCCGTAGTATGGGTACACGCTACTTTCCGTGCGGTTGTCCGTTCTCGCATAGATCATACAAGGGAGCTTACCGCCATTAGCATGCGACTAGTACTATCCAATAACCTCATGATCCCGTGGGCCAAACAACGGACGGTCCTTAACCCGACACAAGTGGGCGACACTACATCGGGGCAATAGCCCCTCCCCGATGCAAGTCACTCCACCGACGTCTCGATTTACTCATCATCATGTTCTTGTGGTGTACCCTTGACCCCGTCGGAACAAGGGTAGACGACAAGCAACATCGAGGTTTTCGTAATTGCCCTCAAGGGGAACTTTTGTTATCACATTTTAAAAAAAAAACATTTCATAAAGCCTGTGCTATTTGCGTGGCTAAGCATGCACTAGCATTTTCGAAATCAAAACAGTATACGGGGTAATATAATAAGGTACGGTAAATGCAAAGAAGGTAGGATAACACACAACCCCTACACCTAATGCATTACATCATCACATGGAATCATAAAAACTTTCAAAATACAAGGACGGGTTTGAATGCATCCGGGGCTTGCCTTGGGGCTCGACGGTTAGGATCAGCGATGGCACCGCCGAGATCAGGACCAATCTCCTCACGCCGAACACCTTCGGCACGGTACGGCTACACGATTGAGATGCATGATTACGATGCAAAGAATAAAAGAGCATGCGATAATGATGCAACGATTGTTAACCGATCTTGAGTACAACTTTCCTTCACGGTATAGTTGCACTAAGAAGGTATGACTAGCGTCGACGATGACGGACTAACGATACGCAATCAACATAAAATGCCGAAGGTCATTAGGGTTAATGACCTAGGGTCATCACTCAATCCCAAAATCAAGCAACACTAACAGTGATTAAAAGTGATTACTAATTTATTGACCATTTTACAGTCGTTGAAAGCCACTAATTAACTTGCTAATTAGGGATCAACTAAACCCTAATTAACCACATGATTAATTAATTAAACATTAATTAATTAAGGCATTAATTAAGCATAACACAAAACTTAGTCAAAACATGATCAAACTTCATAATTAAGATCATTATCATCTAATTAGCACACAAAAGAAAATTCATAATTTTTGGACTTATATTTTAATTATGAAAAATCATGGAAGTTGCATTTATCAATTAAAAGAGCAATTTATTGCATATGCAAAAGTTACTCAAAAAGCAAAGTTAGCATTTTTTCTGGTGTAGAGCTTCACTCAAGGAGCACAGAGAATATTTTTCATATTTTTACTTGCCCAAATAAATTTATGGCAAAAAAGATGAAAACTGCATTTGGAAATCAAATAAAGAAAAAGAAAAGCATTTCCCTCTCCTTCCCGGCCACTGTGCGGCCCGATCCAGCCCAGCAAATACGCCCGGCCCATAAACACGGCCTGCCTACGCGGGGCGCCTGCCTCCCTTTCCTCCCTCGCCGACAAATGGCCCGGCTGGCACCGACTTCTCCCCCCTCCTCCTCCCTCTTTTTCTCTCCAAGATTGGCGACGGCGGCCGTTGCCGGGCGTTCTTGCCGACGGTGACTCCTCCACCGAAACCAACTACACCACTGTGGTCCCTCTCTCTCTACCGATCACGACGAGGTACTATCCAATCCGAAGCCAACCACCGGAGCACGCATGGCGGCTACCACGGCGGCTCGGCGGCGGCGGATGCAACGGCGACGACGACTACGACACAACTCGACCAAACCAAAGACATGAACACGCGCGAGCTCACCGGGATCACGGTGCGCTAGAAGATGGGGCGGCGGCGTGGTCGGAGATGGAGTTCGGCGTGGGCAGGGGGGCGGCGGCGGCTTGCTCCGTGGGCACGAACGGCAGTGAGGGAGAAGAAGTCGCGGCGCGACTCCTGTGATGTCAAGGAGCGGGAAAGGCTCAAACGATGCGCAAAGATGTTGCGGTGTTGCAGGCGATCACAATTGACTGAAGTGTTAGGGTGGCGGTGAATTGCCGCGGCGGCGCGTAGGTGGTTCAACGGCGCGGGGGAAAAGAGCCGCCGACGGCCGGCGTGCTACTTTTATAGGGCGAGGGAGGTAACGGACAGGTGGATAGCGAGTTCGCGACGACGCCCAGGTGCTCAAAAAGCGGAAGACCGGGCGAGGTTGCGAGAACGCCACGGGCGGCCGCAAGCAAGGACGGCGGCCATGCCGCATTGAAGCCGCCGGCACCGTAGCATTGCCATCTCACCACTTATGCATTATAAACTGTTTTGCTCAAAAACTCCCAAAAATTGAACTGAACACCAAATTCTCCAAAAATACAGATTGTTCAGAATTTTGTGCTCTACAACTTTCATTAAAGAAGTTTTGTCAAAAACCAAATAATTTTTGAACTGCAATTCAAATTTGAAAATGAGTTCAAATTCAATTCTTTTGGGATTTCAAAATTACTTTTAACTTTTGAATAAAAGATGAAAATCTCCAAAAATAAAAGTTGTTCTATTTTTCAAGATCTACAACTTTCATGTAGAAAGTTTTTCATGAAAATGAATAATTTTTGAAATTGAGTTTAAAATGCAAAAGGGGACTTTTCCCAATTTAGAGAACTTTTGAAATTAGTTCAAATTTTATTCAAAAACTTGAAAAACTTTATATACCAAAGTTGTAGAGATCAAAGAGATGCACAAACTGTATTTTTGGAGTTTTCCCAAATTTTGAATATTTTGAGATGAAATTTAGAAAAGGGATAAAAAGGCTTTTTGAATTTCAGCTTTTTGAAGAAGAATTTCAAATTGGAATTTTGGGCAATTAATTAATGAAGTTGTGGCACTTTTCAAACCCAACCAATAGCATACTTTCAAAGTACAAACTTCATACTTTGAAATGGTGCCATTGGTTAGCAACTTTTATTTATAAAATTAATTATGGTTAGCTCACCGAAATTGAAAATGAAATTCGAATTCCAACACTTAACCACTAGGTTAGGGTTTGGGATTCGATTCCAAATTCAATTTTGGTTCTCGCTTACATCATTTGAATTGTAAAATACAGTTAGGGTGTGAGCTAGGGTTAGCCAAGCACTTGTACACACCAAGGTTGCTTTTATTTGGTTGCTTTTATAAACAAAAAGTAAACTTGTGAACAAGGTTTAATGACATGCACATACGCATACGATATGAAAGAGCTCAACCAACCCTAGAAATTGATAAACTCATTTTGATTGTTTGAATTAGTGTTCTCTAATTATGAATGCTCATGCAATGATGATGATGACATGGCAGGTTTAGGCTAACGTAACACCGGGGGTGTTACAAACAACCATTGAGATTTCTCCTCAGGCCTCTGCTGGAGATGCAGAAATCCAGGAAGCTACTGGCCATATTGGTAATATTTTTTCAGTTGGTCTCTGGTTTTCCTGTCCTAGATGTATTTAATAGTACTCACATTCTACCGCTTTGTATCGGATCAACTCTTGGGACAGATGGTCAAGAACCCTCCCTCATCATGTTGCTAGCTCATCATCTCCGGGCACTCGGCTAAGTTCTCAACCAAGCCGGGACAGAATTCAAACTGAGGAAGATTCTGTTCAAAAGGTAATGCCTTGCTCTACTGAATTCTTCAATAAACTTGATCAACCGGCTAACAACTCTTCTTTTTCTAAAGGATGATATCAAGTCGATCGCCGGGCTTACTCTTTCACGCTTGAAGAGTACATCAATGAGGGAGGTGAAGAAGCTACATCTCGCCAGAGGTTATCGCCAGAAAACCAAGCTTGGTCAAGGAAATAGCTCTCCCCGCCCAAAGGATATAAACATTTTGGTCCAAGATGCGATCGATAAGGGACCCGGTTGAGCTCATTGACCAAGAAATCCCTCCAACTCGTGGTTCCCTTAGAATCTGCAACTAATCTTGATGACCATCTTGGTAAGGTCGAGGGCAAACAAGAACATGGCCTCCGTGAGCTGCTTCTCCGCAAAGTAACAATCTGATGAAGAAGCAACAAGCCGTAGAGTCTGTATTCTCGCATTCAAAGCCGCTAAACAATCCTTGTCAACCCTAGAGCCTGAACTGAAAGCTATGGAGGAGGAAAAGTCCAAGCTTGAAGCTCAATTAGCTCAGCTAAATGCAAATATCTAGTCCCACAAGGACAAAATTGCCAACCTACCGAACTCCATAGATGCAGCCAAAACAAAAATAGAATCTATCATCAAAGAGCACCAGCAGATCAAAACAAAGCTCACCAAGATCCAAAGCTCTGAAGATGACGACAAGAAGGTGCTAGATGAGGTTAGCCGAATCAGGACTGAAGCCATAGATGCAATTAAACTGTTCCTGGGCGACTGAAGTGTTGGCTTGTAACACATTCATATGTAACATACTGCATTTCTGAGCAATTGCATTTCTTGTCATGTTTCGGCCTTTTTCATTCCTGCCTTGATTGATGACATAGCCGAATGCCTTCAGCTTCCCGATTAAGAGAATAGCCGATTCCTTTTGAAACGTCGTTTTTTTGATTTAGCCGAATCTGGCCCAGTCCGGTAACGGCCCAAAGAGAGCAAACCCTACTTTGTCGCTTGGGATACCCCGAGGTATACGCCACGATCTCCTCTTCGGCTTATAAATAAAACCCTTCTCCAGCCTTCATCGTCATCCTCAATCATACACCTCCATCGCCGTTCTTCACCTCTCTCGCCGGATCGACCCGTAAAGCAATCTAATTTCTAGGGCATC